>PVJN01001678.1:0-134172 GCA_004026805.1 Lasiurus borealis
CCCCAGTTATATTTTGTCAGTAGTATCTGTATTACAATACAAATGGAAAAATATCACTAAGTACATGCATTTGCTGCCCTAGTTTATAAAAGATCATCAGTGTTTTCAAATTGTGCATACAAGTAAATTATTTAGCCAATTATGTTAGAAAAAAGAGAAAGAAAAAAATAATTATCTTTTGTTTAATGTATTCTCCAAGGTAACATAGTAATTTGTCTCACAACTTGTAATACATAAGGGTATTTCTGATAGCTTTTCTTTTAGATATTTATTTGTCAATCTTCAACTCATTAATGCTAGTTATTAATATTTTATTTGGAAGCAAAAGCTTTAATTTGTAATACCCTGTAAATCTGATATTATACAATATGTATATATATTAAAATATAGGCAATTCTTTCTGTATATAATGGTGCAGTGCCGTAAAAATGACTGTATTAGCTGAACTGTACAAAGTAATCTTACTAAAATGGAAAAAAAAATCTATAATACACAATTCCATAACCTTTGAAAATATTTGTGGAAACATTAAAAACTCTCTTACTCTCAAGTATAAATGTATAAATAAACAAAAAATGTAAAACTAGTATTTATTGTGTACACTATACTTTAAAACATTAGAAACATTAAAGATTAAAGTGATTTATTTCTTTGTAAAAAATAAAATTAAAAAACAACAACAATGTGTCAGGAGTAGTTTGACTAGTGCTTGCCTTCTTATCATGCTATCTGGAGTATCTTTCCTATGCCTAGTCATACTGAGGTTGGAGGACTCACGGGGAGGCCATGGGAGGCCTCAACCCAGTGGCTGTGTCCAGGTTCTTGTCACCACACACACAAAAAAATCAAGTTCTAGGAAGAGAGATTCAGCAAAACTGCAGATTTATTAAAGTGAAAGTACACACTCAAGAAGAAAGTGAATAAAAACTCAGAGAGCGAGTTGCCCCTAGGGGTTCTGGAAGGAGTTCTTATCAGCAATGGGCAGGGGGAGGGAATGGAGGTGGGTCCTGGTCTCTGTTGTTCAGGTTGTGGTGGTGGAGAGTGAAGCTCATTTCAGTCCCTCCTCTGGTGGTGGCTCTTTCTTTGTTTTGTTTTTTTTTGTTTGTTTGTTTGTTTTTGAAACTGAATAGTGATCTAGAGGGCAGAGTGAATTCAAAGAAATGATATAGGGCAACATAGCTTCCAACTCTGGCAGAGATGGGTTTTTGTTTGTGTCAACTATTTTTTATCCCAGGGAAGTGGGAGGAGAACCCTGGGAGACAGGTGTCTAGCCACAAGTTCTGGCTGTCTGTAGTGTTCCAGCCTAGAAGGGGAGGGAACAGGAAGAGCCTGGGGCCTCTGTCCCCTATGCTAGCTTTCCCGCCTTAACTCTCCCTTCCAAGTTTTGACCAACTTCCAACATTTTATCCTTTTATATACATAGTTTATGGACACAGACAATAAGCTTGTGAAGACTGGGAGGAGGGGGGAATAAAGGGTGGAAATGGGAGATATCTGTAATACTGTCAACAACAACATATGTGTGTGTATTCATATACATATCTAGTATGTAAATATTAGGTTCACCTTATATACAACCACAATTATGTACATTTCTTCTATCCATTTTCTATTCATGAAGAAAACAATAAATAACTTAAGAAAATGAAAAATATATTATATTCACATTTGTAGAGATAAATATATAAGTATTATATATGATATTTAAATATATATATATATATATATATACACATTTTTAAAAAGTCATGAAATATATACAAAGTTTCTTTTTTTTAAAATATATTTTATTGATTTTTTACAGAGAGGAAGGGAGAGAGATAGAAAGTCAGAAACATCGATGAGAGAGAGACATCGATCAGCCGCCTCCTGCACGCCCCACAGTGGAGATGTGCCAGCAGCCAGGATACATGCCTCCGACCGGAATCGAACCTGGGACCCTTCAGTCCGCAAGCCGACGCTCTATCCACTGAGCCAAACCGGTCTTGGCGGCGCAAAGTTTCTTAAATGTGAAGATTGTTGCCAGTGTCACTGCCTCTGAGATACCTTCCTCTATTTTATCACAACCACTTTTCTCATAGACATGGATAAATTGGCCTTTATTAAGTTCCTCTAGAATACCTTAAGTTATTTTAGAATTCTGTTTACCTCAGATTCCAATTTTATTTCCAGCATGATCATTTTTGGTTTCCTTGCTACATTTTCAACTTTGTTGGCCAATTCCCTGTTTTAATTATCCATATTTATAAAATGTCACCTGCGTTTATCAGGGGAAACAAAGAAGCAATATTATTATAGCTTTGCTTTCTGTGTGTGACCAAATAACAAACTCAGTGACCTATCAGTCTTTGAAAGAAGTGACATGATTGGTCACTGATCAGGATGTGCATCTATTATTTACACAGCTAGGACTCTTTGTATTTATTGCAACTAGAACTAGACTGGTTGATAAATTTAGTTGGCAGAAAGATGCCCTCATTGACTGACATGTGACTTAGTAGAGTTAACAACAAAAGGCTAACTGGCAAATAAATGAACAAAATTGGAACAGATTCATAGACGACACAGACAACAGACTGATGGTTGCCAAACGAAGAGAGGAGGGGGATTAGAGGACTGTGTAAAAATTGTGAAGGGAAATAAGAAATACAAATTGGTAGTTACAAAATTGTCATGGGGATGTAAAGTACAACATAGAGAATATAGTCAATAATATTGTAAAATCTATGATTCCCAGTAGGTACTGGAAATATTGAGGAGAACACTTTGTAAAGCATGGTTATAGAAACACTATGCTGTGCACTTGAAAAGAACACAAAATAATATGGAATGTAAACTGTAATTGAAAAACAAAATTTAAAAGTTCTTAAATAAAAGAAGACTAGCTTACAGAGTACTTAGCTTTTGCCATAAGTCTCAAAAGAATATCCCAACACATACAAGTACAAAAACAAATGTAGAATATAAGTAAAAATACCACGCTTATGATATAAATACAGATTCAAGACCAGTGCCTTACTTGCCTCAATCGTATGGACACACATAATACAATCTTATACACATTCTGGAGTTCCTACTCCTTCTTAGCCTCTATGTCAGATGCTACCTTCCGTAAGAGAACTCAGTAAAGAACAAATAACTTTCTAGAGAGCAGCATCCTATTGAAATTTTGAGCTCATTACTCTCCCAATAAATATAAGCCACACAGTGCTTCTGACTTATCTCCATAAAACTATTGTCAATGAGTCTGTCAGTTCACATCCAGTATTTTTATCATTATCCACTGATTATTGAACTTGGCACAATACATAATCTCATCATACCATATTGAGCTTTTGTTCCATGGAGTTCTCATCTATTCCTTTAATTCAGAATCCTTCTTTACCTTTCTAATCACTTCATGTTCTCTCTTCTAAATACTAAGGAATTCCCCAAATAGTATGTAAATATTAGTTCACTTTATATACAACCACAATTATGTACATTTCTTCTACCCATTTTCCTTTCATGAAGAAAAGAATAAATAGCTTACGAAAACAAAATACACATTACATTCAGATTTATAGAGATACATATGTAAATATGTATCTGATATATTCCATATATGTTAAATATAAACATGTCTTATATATAAAGTTATATAATATGTATATGCTGAGAATTTACAAAAACTGAAAAAAATTAGCAAAAAAATAAAACTTAATAGAAGAGAGCTTAGACATCATTCACCTAAATTAGACATCTTTTACATACTTTTTATTTATTTATTTTTCTATAAAACAAGAAAATTTTTGTTTGTTTTGAGGCAAATAGTAAAACTTTGTGAGTATAACCTACAGGAAAATTCTCAGTAGTTAGAAGTTAATGTTAAATTCTTTGACTGATATTACCAGCGTTCAAAGATTGTTGTAAATGTCAGCAAATCTACAAAGGATGTCTCTGAGGATGGGATTAGACAGCAAACACATCCTGAAGTCAACTGTTAACCTCAAATATCATTCTATTCTATCTCCAGCAAAAATCAAGGAGATTAGAATAAAGGAAAAACCACACTAATTGATACTTAGCAACAAAGGTTTGCCACAAAAAGTGATTAGACCTCTAAGAATGCCCAGAAGAACTTATCCTCTGCCTGCGAAGCAATCTTCAACTGCAAACCCTTAGGAGACATTACCTCACTGCATATGGGTGAGGAGTATCCACATGAAAGTGTTGAGGATTAGCAAAGACAGGCAGTAGGATATGGAGTTGGCAAAGAAGAAATTGGAATGACATAAGAGGCAAGAATAAGAAATTGCATCGCTTTCAAGCTAAGATCACACTGAGGAGTTATATATCTCAGTAACACAATCAGAGGGGCACAAGCAAAGTTTAGAACCAAGTGACTCAATTGGAGTGAAGAATTCTCAGTTAATGTGCTGAGCCATGGAATCATGAGATACATAAACAAATCTTCTGACCAAATCTTGAATATTAAGCAACAAGACTGAGATAGTGTTAGAAGTCACCAAATATAGATTTTTTTCCATATCAGTTCTCTGCTAGAGACCTAAGATTCATACTCTTTTTCTTTCTTTCTTTCTCTTCATGCTATAAAAAATAACCTATAAATAAAAGTATGCTTGATCACCAAATCCTCTGGAAACACTCTGGCCTTGAGGGGTGAAGAATTTGATTTTTAAAGATAATGCTTCTATGAGTTTGGAGGCTCTGAAGTGAACATTGAATCTGAAAAACCATTAGTTTCTAACATTTCTGGATATTAGGAGTTTAATAAGGCTGAAATAGTTTATTTGTCCATAGTGAAGTTTTGATTTCACTCATATCATACGGCCCTTTATCATTCCTTCACTCCACTATTCAAAGACAATTATTAATGACCTACAATGTGGCAAGAGTTGATTTTCTGTATACTGGTAATCTTATATAATTAAAGTTTAACATGAAAATTGTCCCCTTGGGCGGCAATTGACTAGGAGTTCCACGGACTGGAAGTTTGACCGCTCAGTATGACATGCGCTGACCACCAGAGGGTGGTGCAGAATATGGTGGGTGTCCCCAATGGTGGCAGTAAGCAAGAGCGGAGGTGCTGCCAGCCCCGATGAGCCACGATGACAGCAGGACCTTGGTGGGATGGTGGAGCAGGTGAATGGGCCGCATCAGGCCCAGGCAGATGCATGCAGGGTCCATCCCCCAACCCCCATCACCCCACAGACACTGTGGCCGGAAGTGGCAGTGGGGATTAGGGTGATCGGGCGGCACCAAGCCAAGGCAAGGTGCCAAGTGGGGTTGTGAGACTGGGCCATGAGCTAGAGCCCAATGTCTGCAGGCCACCCCCCCCAGGGACCCCACTCATGCATGAATTCCATGCACTAGGCCTCTAGTAAAAATATGAGTTCCTATCTTTAGGGCTTAAATTCCAGAGAATCTTGAGAGATAAAGGAAGATGGAAGTAGAAAATTTCAAGATCAGCTTTGAGTGTATTAAAACATAAACTTCAGGGCTCACGATTGGCTTGGCAAAGTGCACACATGCGTTTCTCCCAGAAAACTGGCACTCAGTGGCCAGTGGGGGCCTTGCGGGAGGCCAGAGGGGGGGGGGTCTTTGTGGGAGGCCAGGGGAGGGGGGTTTGTGGAGGCCAGAGGAGAGGGGTTTATGAAGGCCTGAGGAAGCACAGTGCCCCACCTGGCGAATGAAGAAGCCGACAGGTGGCTCCAGTTGGGAAGGTGGAAACACTGCCCTCCTGTCAAGCGAGAAAGGTGGTCCTCTTTCACCCAATTCCCACCTTCACAGTCAATATCAAAAAACAATGTTTTTATGCCATCAGCCTCCTGTGAGCCATCTGCAGGCAATTTTGACTTAGAACCAGGGAAAAGGATCAGTGGGTTCTTGTTAAGGCCACCAACACTGATCCATGGCCGCACACCCAGCGCAGGTCTACCAAGCCAGAAGCCCAGGAGCCTTCCCGGGCAGGGTTACCAGCCCCACAGAAAAGGCCCACTCAAGGGCCTCCCAGCAGCATCACCGGCAGGCTCAGGTTCCCAGCCGCTGCACGGACAGCCCCAGCTCCCGGCCCCCCCAAACAGAAACCAGGAGACCAAGCTCCAGCACCTGAAGAGGGAGAACCCCAGAAGCGAGTCTAGCAATACTTCTGAGGAGGACAACTGGCAGAAAAAGAGCAAGATGCACAGCAAGAGTCTGTGTTTGGGCAGATCTTGAAGGATGAAGTTAATAACAACACTGAAGCAGCGACAGGGGAAATGCCGAACACCCCAGTTCAGAAACCCGAACTGTGACCAGCTGTTTCCTATCAGCTCCAGTTTAGAGAACTGGACCAACAGTACCGATGTCACCTGCAACGCATTTGTATTTGGCCAGAATATGAAGGAGCGTGCTGGTGCCACTAAATTAAATGAGGTCACTTCAGATACCGCCAGAGAAAACTTGGCTGTCTAGTCAGGGTCTGAGTGTTACTCCCAGGATGCCCCCCAGAGAAAGAGCCCTGGACGAATCAGCAGCTGCCTACACCAAGGCAATGTAATACAAGTGTTGCTGGAAAAATGGAAATGATCACAGGGAGGAAACTGAGAGCAACACCTTACAAATCCAATATAAGCTGTTTGTCTTTGGCCAAGGACTGCTCAGACCCAGCGATGTGGCATCAACTGATGACTGGACATTACAGTCCCAACTAGTGAGGCGAACCTGCATCTGATCACCAACACTAAGCTATGGGCCCAGATGCAGATTGACAAGGCCAGTGAGAAGAGCATGCGCTTCATGGCCATGCATAGGGAGAACAGGGTGTGGACTTTCTGATTTCAGCCAGCTCCAAGGACACAGGACAGTGTGGCCCACTGCAGCCAGAACACCTGCCACAAACCTGGTACAGCCCAATTCAATGGGGGTGTGAGTGATGATGATGATGTTTTCTCCGTAGGGAGCCTTAGGAGGCTGCACTGAATATGAAGGGGACAGGCAGACAGACATCAGGAGTACATAACACTAGGAGCTGGTGGCCCAGGAGTCTGCTGCTTTGTTATCTGTCCACCCATCTACCTGCCCCTCACTGGCAGTGTGGAGGCGAGGGCTTGAAGAACCACACTCTTTGTTGGGTCGGCCAGTCTGAATATGTACTGCCCATTCAGAAACTGACTGGGGAACTTTGAATTGAAATGGCACCTTAAGATGTTACAGCTTCTCACTGGGATTGGCACGCCTGGTTTCTTCACACCTCTCATGCTGCCGCCATCTGCCCAGGCTACCTGGTTTGTCCCCTTGAACTTAAACACTAGATTTGCTGGATGTCCTGCTACTACGTTTATCTCCCATTTCTCACTGTCTGATACAGGGTATATATTTTTAGATTGCCCTCCCCCTCAAAAAGTTTAGTTTTGGTTTCTTAGATTAAGATGCTCCTGTTTCCTCATTCTTCTTATGGTCACAGCTTGTGTTCTGGGGACTTAATGGTGAGGTTAGGGCAGCCCCCCACTTGTTATCTACCAAAGGTTCCTTCAGGCTATCAAGGAGTGTTGAAGGGTAGGCCCAATGCCTGGCGAGAGATTATCTAGAAAAGGGCCACTGAATCTAGGAAGATTCCCATTTATCTCCCCTTCTTCTTGTCCTTTTCACATAGGCCGCCCATCATCAGGCACCCGGGCACACACATGCTTCCTGCTGTTGGCCATTCCTTGCTCAGCCCTAGATGTCACTTGCCCCCAAGACCATCAGGGCCAGGGGCCTCCATGACAGGCAGAGGGTTCCTAGCACAGCCTTTGAAGACGGCAGAGGACTGGTTTCAGACAACAGGCCCCCGCACCAACACTGGCGACATGCACTGGTGCAGGCGCCATGCCCACCCCACCCCAGAGTATGACCAAGATCCCAGCTGGACACTTCATGCCTGTAAAGAGAGTCCCTGTGCACAAGAATCTGAGGTATTTCAGAAGAAATTTCGCAGCCCTACCTACCCTCATAGGCAGAGAGATAGCCTGGTCTCCAAAGCTGTACACTCCACACCTTGGGTGGACCATATGCAGCCCAAGCTTGAGCCATAGAAACACACCCCACCTCACCCGCAGCAAATCTAGTTACATTTCTCTACATTTTATCCAACTAGTGACAAGTAAAACCAGATAATGCCTATTTATTTTGGAGCATTTATGATTGTCTAATGAAATGTATTGGGGAACTATATTAAAACTTTTAACTAAAAAATAAATAAAATATGGATTTAGTCACTTCTTGTCTTTCCAGATGAGTAATCACAGTAAAAATTGTCAAATACTCCTAACCCACACTGGCAAAATCATTTTGCAAATGATGTCAATTGACACATAACATTATTAGATGTTGGGTTAATAAGAGACAGTGTTCAAAATATTGTTGATTCTACAAAAATGTCTGGGGTAGGTATTGATCTTCATAACAGCAATATATGGTGATAATATTACATAGTATCAGGGGTGGCATCCATCACTGCATTTATATTAACATTTTTATTTATTATGTATATAATTATATAATTATATTTATATGCATTATTTTATGTAATGTATTTGATTTATATATTTTGTGGTCAACTTATTTGTGAGTGTAATTTTTCCAATGTTATATAGAGGGAATAAATTTTTTCAATTTTATTCTATATTTCTAATGCCAGAATATTACCTTCAACATAATAGATGCACAATAAGTATTTACTGACTGTCAGTTATGAAACAAACGGATTAGGACTATATTATCACATTTTTCTTACCCTCTACTTATAAAGATATATATATTCAGAGAAATGCATTATTGAAGAGTAATGTCAGAATTAATGCCTTTAATTTGATGCTGCTTATTTTATTAGTCTATATATAGTTATCATGTCTCTAGTTGCCATACAGGCTATAAACATGAAAGGAAATACACTGTTTTGTGGAGAGATTAAAATTTTATCATGTCAATATTTATTGATAATGAGAGTTAAGTGTTTCCTTCAAAGAAGGACAAGTGCAAAATATTGCAATGCACTTAAGAAAACACTGAAAAACAAAGACAAAAATTATTCAAGCACCTATCAATCTTCTGATCAAATCAAAGATGTCAATATGCCTATGTCTTGTACACTTTATACTTTTATAGAAGACAAAGCAAACTTTGTTATTATTAGAACCTTTGATTTAAATTTATCTTGCATAGTTATAATAGCTGATGTTTTAAAAAATAATAATACAAATTTTTAAAAAATATATTTGTGTCTAAAAGTGAGTTGGTGTAGTCAAAACTAAACAGTCTGACATGAAATACTTGTACATAGTTAAATTGTAAAGGTGATATGAAAAAAGTCTAACATTTTGAAAATACCAAGGATATAAACTTGGTTCATTGAAGTCATGAAGTATAATGGCATCAAGATTAGAGTTTGGCCCAACATTGGGATCAAGATCTTTTTAAAGGTGTATGAAGATCACAAAGCGATTTGTCTTAGAAGGAATTTTTAATTCCCCTTGCTCAATCTCTGCAGCTCACAGTTCTTGCCCAAATAATAAACTTATTATTTTCACCTTTTGGGGGATTTTCTTATCTTGACTATTGGCCCAGCTTGACCTATAAGTCTGGCCACTTGATTGCCAACTGGTTCCCATTCCTTTTTGAGTTCTGACCCTAGGACTAATACACTCTAAATTCCAGTTTTACCATCATTTTTCTACATCTTTGTACTATCTCAAATTAATTTTCACCAAGGCTACTACAGGTTCTGTTTCCAAATACTTCATTCTCCCCAGTAAAATTTTTCACCCTATATCCATAAAGTTGTAACCCAGGGCAACATACACCTGTTTTGTTATAAAATTCTACATAGAGATGGATTTACAATAATGGAGTAAAAGTATCACTCCAAGTGAAAAGACAGACGGAAGCTAGTTAGACAGGGACTGGGATCATGGGAAAGGAAATAAAACTGGGGAACCCAACTAGGTGGAGTTAATAAGACACCCCAACTCTGTGGGAAAGTAAGGGAACATGCACGATACAAACTTTAGAGTGTATGAATGTTTCTAAGACTGGCAACTTGCAGATAACCAATCACAAGACAGTGAGGTATATAACCAATCTCAAAAATGTTATTAAGGCAGAATTTTTTGAAAGGACAAATTAGGAGCTAGCAAAGCTGTAACCACTTAAATGATGCACACTTCCTCTTGCCCTCCCCCTTATCCCCGCACACAATGGGCTCCTGACATGCCTGTGCAGGGCACTGCATGTCTTTGCTCACATGGCATATGGCCATGTGGAACTCTACACATGGACTAATAGATTTTAATTAGCATGGATGCTCTCAATAAACCAGTCTGCTAACACTTTTTGTCTATGACTTCATTCTTTGATTTGGTGAGACAATGAACTTGGACTCAATACCCCACATTTTGGTTTAACAAGTATTAATACCACTGTAAATTTATTATTTTCCATAATTTTGTGTGTTTTTTTCAGAGAGCTGGAAAAATCATACAAGCTTCAGGCCCCATAAAATGTGAATTGATGTCAGTTTCAACTGTAACAATAAGAATAATTCAGGCATATTTGGAAAATAGTGAAACATTAGTGAAGAAATTATGGGTACAATTATAGCTTGAGGATGAAATCACCTACTCTTTCCCAAAGCTTATTTTCTAAAATAACATGATTTTAGTATTCTATTCCTTCCATTAGCATAACTTTACTATTCCAGAAGACTCTTACCCAGGCATATAAATGTGCTACTTATTAGCGGAATTTCATGAAAAACTCATCAACTTTTCAATATAAAGAATTAGTAGCTCATATCCTATGAGTCTTTGAATTCTTAGCCCCCAAATCCTCCCTCTGCTCTTTCTAACAATCTTAGTGTTAAATTTTGAATGTTACCTGTGAGAATAAACAAGTCATCTTTTCTGTCAAACAATAGTTTAGACAGCCGCCATTTTGGACTGTGTAACTTGGCAGCCATATTTTGGCCCTCTGGACTTACAGCTCCCCTGGGGGCTGCCATCTTGAAACAGCAAAGGCCAACCCTTCCCTTTGAATTAGCCAATCAAGGAAGATTGTGCAACTGAGCTCCAATCAAGAGTGAGGGACAGATCAGGTGCATGATGATTAAAAAGCTGAGTAAATCACCTACTAGGTGTGCATGTGCTCTCAGACCATGTACTGGGCACCCTCCTTCAGGAATAAAGATATTTGCCTTGCTGCTTGGACCCTATTTCTTACATTACCCAAGCTTAATCAACCTTCTTTAATCCCCACATTAAAATATTCCTACTAAATCAAGTTGCAAATAATCAACAAAATTTAATCTTGCTAATTCCCCCATGAGACATTTGCACATCTCCTGTTGAGATGGTCTTCTTCCTTACCATGGTAAGCAATAACTCCAATCTGTCTTATGTTGGTGATATTTGGGGAGGCAGCACAAAACAGATTACAAGCCCTTTTATGTATGTAGTAGAGGCCTGGTGCACAGGAGCGGGGTGTGTCCCTCAGCCCAGCCTGCACTCACTACAATCTGGGACCCCTCAAGGGATGTCCCACTGCCCAATGGGATCGGGCTAAAATGGGCAGTAGGACATCACTCTCACAATCCAGGACTGCTGGCTCCCAACCACTTGCCTGCCTGTCTGCCCGATTGTCCCTAACAGCTTCTGCCTGCCAGCCTAATCACACCCTAAGCACTCACCTGTCAGCCCAATCAATGACTAACTGCTCCCCTGCCAGCCCAATTGCCCCTAACTGCCCTCCCCTGCCAGCCTGATCACCCACAACTGCCCTTCCCTCTGGCCTGGTCCCACTCAACTGTCCTCCCCTGCAGGCTTGGGTCCCACCCAACTGCTGTTCCCTAATGGCCTGGTCCTCCCTAACTGCTCTCCCCTTCTGGTCTGATCACCCATAACTGCCCTCCCCTGCTGGCCATTGTGTGTCCCCATAGGGGTGGCCATCTTTAACCACATAGGGGCAGCCATCTTGTGTATTGGAGTGATGGTCAATTTGCCCATTACCTCTTTATTATATAGGATATACATAAAAATAATCATTTTAACTGCAAACATTTCTAAATTATACAAAATTCTTTACTTAAAAGGATTTAATTTGCTAAAATATGAACAGATTAGTTACCTTCATTAATTTTTCAACATGTTGAATATAAACCAGAATTTTAATATTTAAACACTGAGTCTAATTTTTCTATATATTTTTTTCAATTTCTTCTGAAAGTATGTAAATATTTATGTAAAAGTATCTAAAATATATAAAAGTCAAAGCTTTTTAAAAGTAATATCTGGTTATTTTTTATAGGAAATAAATGGAGCAGAGTGAATTTTTGGAATTAATTAAATTTTATTATCTACAGGAATTTTTTTTTTCTTTCATATGATTTCAAGTAAGAGTCTTAAGCCACTATGTTTTAATTTCAGAGATAGGGGACCTATAAGGTCAAGTAAAGAATGCTCTGGTCCCCATTTTCATTTTATTCAATGTAGTACTTAAATATGTGTGATTACCTCTTATTTTCTCTATCAACTGCCATATTATATAAAAAAACAGGAGGTGCAATGGTTTGAGCATACATAAAGGAAAGAGGAGACAACATAACAACATGACAAAAATAATTATTGAATATTTGAAAATATTCAATCATTTTCATTGCCTCACAAAAAGAGGAAACCTTTCACTTTTTTTAAATTAAATCTTTATTATTCAGATTATTACATTTGTTTCTCTTTTTCCCCCTCCATAGCTCCCCTCCACCCAACTCCCACCCTTCCCTCTGCCCTTACCTCACTCCCATTGACCTCATCCATAAGTATATGATTTTTGTCCAGTCTCTCCCTGTACACCCCTCACCCCTTTCCCCCTGAGAATTATCAGTCCCCTCCCTTTCTGTGCTCCTGATTCTATTATATTCACCACTTTATTCTGTTGATCAAATTTTTAATTCCCTTAATTTTTAGATTCACTTGTTGATAGATATGTATTTGTTGTTCATAATTTTTGGCTTTTACCTTTTTCTTCTTCTTCTTCTAAAAGATTATCTTTCAGCATTTCATATAATACTGGTTTGGAGTTGATGAACTCCTTTAGCTTTTTCTTATCTGTGAAGCTCTTTATCTGCCCTTCAATTCTGAATGATAGCTTTGCTGGATAGATTATTCTTGGTTGTAGGTTCTTGGTATTCATCACGTTGAATATTTCTTGCCACTCCTGTCTGGCCTGCATTGTTTCTGTTGAGACATCAGCTGACATTCGTATGGGTGCTCCCTTGTAGGTAATGAACTGTTTTTCTCTTGCTGCTTTTAATATTCTCTCTTAGTCTTTTGCTCTTGGTATTTTAATTATGGTGTGTCTTGGTGTAGTCCTCTTTGGATTACTTTTATATAGGGTTCTGTGTGCTTCCTGGACTTGTAAGTCTATTTCTTTTACCAGATGTGGGAACTTTTTAGTCATTATTTCTTTAAGTAGGTTTTTAGTATGTTGCTCTCTCTCTCCTTCTGGCACCCCCACAATTCTGATGTTGGTACGCTTGAAGCTATCGCAGAGGCTCCTTACATTATCTTCACATTTTTGGATTTTTTTCTCTTCTTGATTTTCCAGTTGAGTGTTTTCTGCTTCTTTATATTTCAAATTGTTGACTTGATTCTTGCCTTTCTCTAGTCTGCGGTTAGGTCTCTGTATAATATTTTTTATTTCAGTCAGTGTATGTTTAATTTCTGATTGGACCTTTTCCATATCTAGTTGGTCCTTTTTCATCTCTTTTTGGCTCTCGCTAACTTTATCCAACTTTTCTAGGATATTCTTGAAAAACCTTATAAACATGGTTTTAAACTCTATACCCAGTCTTTTTGTTTCTTCCATTTCTTTTGTTTATGATCTTTTACTTTGTCTTCACATTTTCACTATGCCAAGAGAAGTTCTGTGTTGGATTCAGCCTTATGATACCAGACTTGCAAAACCACAGAAGCCTCTCTGTTGAGCTTGGGATGGGTGGAGTCTCAGGGCTTAAGGGACCACCTCGCCTTCCATTCGGCCCCACCCTCCATGGCCGCTGAGTCTCACGTGACTGGGTAATTGCTGGAGTGTTCCTTTTGCGCTCTCACAGTGCCTCTAGACTGCTGCTTTTCAGGGATGTGAAGGATCACAGATCAGGTCAAGAAATACATCCTGAATCTTTTATCAGGACCTCTTTACAATTAAACTATTTGCTTTTGTCCTTTCCTGAAAAAAGAAATGTAATCTTTTTTTAAAGAAACTTTTGGTATTAAAAATTCCAAACTAAATAAAAACAAGTTTTCATAGAAAAAAAAACAACAGGAAATTTATAGAGAAAAATGATTTTTCTAGGATTTTTTTTTTGGAAAAAATGAGTAGGCATTCATCAAGTGCTTACACTTTTATATAAATACTAGGTGCATGAAATTCATGCAAGGGACTTGGCCTTTGCAGCCCCAGCTGCCTTGGCCAGCCCTCACAGTTCCTCAGAGGGTTGGCTGGCCCTCGCAGCCACTTGCAGCCTCAGTTGGCCCTCACAGACACAGCTTTGTCCAGCAGGTCGTCCAGACAGTCATCCCTTGAAGGTTGACTTCATGCTCATCCTGCTGTTCAGTCTAATTAGCATATTAGCTCTTTATTATGTAGGATCTTAATATTATATGGTAAAATAAATATGAAGCACCAACTGTGATCTAAATAAAAAAATGTTTCTGCTAATATGCTACATGTTTTTCTATATCTAGAATTATTCCTACATCTGCTTCTACAATCTATCTTAATAGTCTGATTTAGATGGTAAATTCTAAGAGGTTAAAATCTTTAGTCTTGAATTATTTGAATTCTCCCAATCAGTTTAATGGATGCATTGTAATTTTGAAAATATAACAGTTTTTAAGATAAATATTTTCACTGAGAGACATTCATTTCACAATTTGCTCTAAGAGAAGGTTGTATCTCTCAAATACAAGAATTTGTATTTAATTATAACACCTCCATGTATGCTTCACTCTCAGTTAGACATTTTGAAATCCAAATTCACTTCTTTACCTCATGTTACTGTTAAAATTAAAAATCATTTATTAGCATAATTGCCTATCCAACATATGAAGAGAAAGGTTTTTTTTTTACAAGTTGGTTTCTTGTTGAAGTATTCTAAATCATTTTCCAAATGTTTAAAACTCTTCCCCAACATAAACAGAGCATCATTGCATGGCATTTACCCCGATCATCCTATAGAATCCTATATAATAATCCTATATAATAAAGGAGCAATATGTAAATTGACCATCACTCCAACACACAAGATAGCTGCCCCCATGTGGTCAAAGATGGCCACCTCTATGTGGACACAAGATGGTCACCACAAGAATGCTAGCAGGTGAGGGCAGTTGGGGGTGATCAGGCCAGCAGGGGAGTGTAGCTGAGGAGGACCAGGCCTACAGGAAAGGGCAGTTATGGGGGGACCTAGGTCTGCAGGGAAGGGCAGTTGGGGGCAACCAGACCAGCAGGGGAGAGCAGTTAGGGCTGACCAGGTTTTCAAGGGAAAGCAATTGGGAGTGACCATCCCTGCAGGGGAGGGCATTTGAGGGGGACCAGGCCTGCAGGGAAGGACAGTTAGGAGCAACATGGTCAGCATGGCAGGAAAGTTAGTGATGACTAGGTCTGCAGGGGATGAGAGTTAGGGGTGACAAAGCCAGCAGGGGAGGGCAGTTAGGATAGACCTGGCTGGCAAGGGAGGGCAGTTTGTGGTGACCATGCTTGCAGGAAGGATAGTTAGGGGCAACCAGGTTGGCAGGGGAGAACAGTTAGGAGCAATCAGGCCAGCAGGGGAACAGTTAGGCATCTATTAGGCTGGCAAGTAAGTGGTTAAGGGGTGATCAGGGTGGCAGGCAGAATCAGTTAGGGACAATCAGGCAGGCAGGTAGGTGAGCAGTTGAGAGCCGGCAGTCCTGGATTGTGAGAAGGATGTCTGACTGCCCATTTAGGCCCGAACTTACCAGGGAGGTCCCAGATTGGAGAGGGTGCAGGCTGGGTTGACACACACACACACACACACACACACACACACACACACACGCCTATGCATGAATTTCATGCACGGAGCCTCCAGAAAAAGCCTAATATGCTATGTGTCTGCTCATCCAGTGACTGGTGACTGTTTAGCCAATCAAAGCATAATATGCTAACAACATGCTAAGGATGCTCAACTTCTCACTATGATGAGCACTGAACACCAGGGAGCAGAAAGTCAACTGGTCAACCAGATGCTATGATGTGTACTGACCACCAAGTGGGAGATGCTCTGACTGATAGGGTAGCTTGCTTCTGGGGCCTAGCAGATCAGGACTGAGCAAGATGAGCTGGACACATCCTGGAACCCTCCCGTGGTCCCTCCCTGGCCTGATAGTGCACAAGTCAGGTCCCTAGGCCTGGCTTGCACCCTTTCACAACCCAAGAACCATCAGGGGATGTCAGAGAGCCAGTTTCAGCATGATCCCAAAGGCCACTCCCCTTGGAAGGGCACCAGACTCAAGTCTCATGATGGGACTGATTGGGCACAAGCCCACAGCAGGCACAGTGGGCCAAGGATGAGTGGGAGTGACAGATAGAAGCTGCAGGTGGCATTGGACTACTGGTTGCAACCTGATCCCCACAGGCCATGCAGTGGGGCCCTACCAGTGCATGAATTCACACACCAGCCCTCTAGTCTATAATAATAAAACTGTAATATGCTAATTAGACTGGAGAGCCAAACAACCTTCTGTACGACCTTCTGGATGATCTTTTGGATAAAGCTGAGGCTGCGAGAGCCAAAGAAAGCTGCAGCAGTTGTGAGGGCAGAGCCCCTTGCACGAATTTTGTGCATTGGGCATCTAGTTACCATAATAATAATAATAAATTTAAAAATGCCCAATTAACAGGTGACAAAAATAACAAACTAACATTTATCAGATGTCTCAGCAGAAAATATAATTCATAATTGTTTAAGTAATTTTTCCTCATAATCTTTACTCTTCTCCCAGAATTGTGTATCATATTAATATTTTCTCCCTTCATAAAAATCAGACAACAGATGATTTCACCACTGCTTCCCTCCTTGCCTACTAACAGTTGGAGGAGGAAATATAACTCATTTAGAAAATCATCCGTGTGGCAGCCTTTCTGTTTTCAAAAGAGAATTGGAATTACCAAGATTTGAGATTATAGATTTGGGTTTCAATTTACAATTAGAGAACAATTCATATCTTGATTCTACTATGGAGGCCAGATATCAGATCACAGAAAGGTGTAAAGCAATGCTAAAAGAAGAAAAAACTCTGTACTTCAGGTCTGCAAAGGCCAACAAAAACTGAGACTATATATTTACTAATATGTAAAGTTATTTTTGCTCAAAATTATTTTCATTAAAAAACAACATTTTTCTGTTGTTTGACAGCTTTTGAATTGTTACCTTGCTTTTAAGAAATCCATGAAAGAGGGAAAATCAGCCCCAATGTTCTGGAGCAGAGGGGAGAAGTCAAATGAAAACCTCAAAATAAAACTGTCATTTAACCCAGGAATCCCACTTATAGGAACATATCCTAAGAATCCCAAAACACCAATCAGAAAGAATACATGTACCACTCTTTTCATAGCAGCAATATTAACAATAGCTAAGATCTGGAAACAGCCCAAGTGTCCATTAGTAGATGAGTGGATAAAAAAGCTGTGGTATATTTACACAATGGAATATTATGCAGCTATAAGAAAGAAGGATCTTTTTACCTTTTGAGATAGCATGGAGCTACCTGGAGGGTATTATGCTAAGCAAAATAAGCCAGTCAGAGAAAGAAAAGTATCACATGATCTCACTTATATATGTAATATAATGAACAAAATAAACTGATGAACAAAATAGATCCAGAGACATGGAACCATGGAACAGACTGACAAGTTTCGCAGGGAAGGGAGGAGTGGGACAGATGAAGAGATTAAGAAAATAACACACACACACACACACACACACACACACACACATAACTCTTGGACATAGACAATAGTGTAGTAGACCAGTGGGGAGGATGGATTCAGGGGGAGGAGGTCAATGAGGGAAAACAGGAGGTTTATGTAATATTTTGAACAATAAATATTTTGAAAAACTCTCTGGATCACATAAATGTTTTCATTTACATAAAACCATATTCTATCAATGTCTCATTTGGAAAGGATCCGTTTTAGGAGAACTCTTTTGCTAAATATCAAAGATTCATTTATGATAACATTTTTACATTGGATTTTCTATCAAACTCAAAAGTAGGCAAAGAAGAAAGAAATGCCAACTTCTATTTGTCGAACCACAAGCCACATGAAATTATTGCACATATTAGGAAGGGACCCAAGTTATGAATTCACCATTGCTACATATAGCATCCTGAATGACTTCAATACCTCCTGCCTTTGAGCAGATTAATGTTCAACAGAGGCACATGGTGTGGCAAGCAATAGGTTGTCAGCCTTTGTTTGTCCCTCAGCCCAGTAACTTTGAACTCTTAATAAATTATACAACCATATGTGATAGCCAAGGGCCGGACCTGCAGCTTTGTATACTACCTGTGCTAATGGAATTATTGTTCTGTGTGTTTGATCTGGGCCCATTAAGGCACAGGTTTGTGGAATACTCATCCTTATTAATTAGGTTACAGAATACATGTTCTATATTTCTAAATAGACAAGCTTTAACTATTATGGCCACTTTTGTGTAAATCAATCTCTTTATAAAAATTTCATTAATATTTACATAGTTGTATATATTACTACAAATAAAATTCTCTTATCAGAAGAATTATATGTTAACTATTTATAATTTAATATTGACTCATAAGATTAATGTGAGACCCACAATAGTATTATTAGTTATTAAGGCAAAAATCAATGTCTACAAAAATAAAAATATAATAAAATAGTAATATCAACCAGTTATGTTCACTTATAAAATTATATTCATCTAAACTTTCATGTAATACATTGTCATTTTTTTGTCTCAATATTCACAACATCAGATCTTATGATGATAACCAGCTGTTGTGTACCACCAATACAAATGGTATTTAACATCAAGAAGACAATTCCAGAGGCATATAAAGAGGTATCATTCAAAACATAATGCAAACTATTTAGAATTATTTGGGTGGTAAAATTCTCTTTTCTGATATATCTGAAATCTGTCACTTGCCTTTATCTCAGCCTCTGTGTTGAAAAGATTTGAAAACTATAAATTTATTTAGCAACATACTCAGCATCTCCACTTTGTGACAGCCAGAATATGACTAATGTAAAACTCTTTAGATAAAACTCCTAGGAATTTACATATTGAATAAATAATGTGCAAGATAAAAGTATTAGTTGAAGAATAACATAATTTGGTGGCCATGGAAGGAATCTGGCCATAGTGGAGTTGAGAGTTCAACAATACTGATGGCCTACCCAGGCATCCAAAGTATTCTTTGGCTATTTTTGTTCAAACTAGATTTCAGATCCTAGCAATTTTCTGAACTTAATTATCTTTATCTCTTCATTGATTTTTTGAGCTACTTAATATCCCTTCAATAAATTTATTTTTTGCTTAATTCATGCACAATTGGTATTGTTATTTCTCAACAAAGAACTCTGAGCAATACAAGCAAATGGAAGGATTTATCAATATATCAGTGAGAGATTTTATTCCTCGGAACATTTTTATATGCAGGAATATAAAAATGTCTTGAATACTCAATGAAATTTTCAGGTTGGGAAAATTTACTAATGGTCAATATTTGCTGTAATCCTGAAAATTTTCACGCAGGTTCTGATACTTCAATCTCAGAAGCCTAACTATGTCTTTATTCTGAATTCACTCATAGCACTGCAAAAAGATTGAAAGTTTAAAATTATAGCATGTTCCAATGTATTATTATGCACATTTTTCCTCAAAAATTACTTTTAATTTTCATAAATGTAATTTACACAAGTATGACTGGGGCAAACAATCCATTTTCTAACCAACCACCAAGTACCATTATATATCATTACCATAACACATGGCTTAAATACAATAATAATGCATGTGAATAGACTAAATGTGAATTCAGATCAATATAAATAATTATTTTCAAGGTTGCTTTATCAGAAAAGATGTTTAAAATTCTAAAATGTATTAAAATACCTATGCAGTGCTGACTGGTAGCTCAGTTTTAGTTAGAGCATCCTCCCAATATACATCTAAGTTTCAGGTTTGATCCTCATTCAGGGCATATAAAATAATCAATCAATGAATGCATTAATAAGTGAAACAACAAATTATGTTTTTTTTTTCTCTCTGTCTAAAATAAATAAATAAATAAATAAAATTTAAAGACCTACTCAATCAAAGTTCTACAATTTCTGTGAGTAATATTACCACTAACATTATATTGAAATAAGATTGGAACATGAAGTTAAGATTCTAGAGCATGTCTATCGCACCTCCCCCCAGCTGGCCCTGACCCTGAATACCCCTCCACCCCAATGGGGGGTGGAGTCAGCTGGCCAACCATCTGCAGCCCCTCCCCCAAGCTGGACCATCCCTGATCATCCTCTTTACCCCAATAAGGGGTAGGGCTGGCTGGCCAACCTCCTGCAGCCCCTCACCCTGTCCAACCCTGCTCCAATTAGCCCTCCGCATACCAACTGGGGGTGGGGCTGGCTGGCCAACCTCCCCAATCCCATTTGCTGGTAGGGTAGACCAGTCCACCACCTACAGCCCCTCTCCATGCCTGGCCCTACCACTAATTGGCATCCCAATTGGGGGTGGGGTCCACTGGACAATCACCTGCAGCCCTTCTCCCAGCTGGCCTTGCCCTAATCCGGCCCTGATCCGGGAGGGTTGGCCAGCCAACTTCCTCCCGTCTCTTCTTCCCAAAAGGCCCAGCCCCCATCATGCACTGGGACTCTAGTATAAAACATAATAGTCATTATTAATTGAACGGAACTTGAAATTTCCCAGGAAGATGGACACTTTTGAAACTGATATGAATTAAAACAGCATTTCCTCTGTAACATAAAACAATAATCAGAACAAGATTATTAATTAATAAAACAAGAAGAGATTTAATAACTACACACACACACACACACACACACACACCTATATATATATGTGAGAGAAAACTTAACATTTAAAATGTATTTAATGAGACCTGCTAGCATGGCTCAGTGATTGAGCAGCAACCTATGAACCAGAAAGTCACAGTTCAATTCCCAGTCAGGGCACATGCCTGGGTTGTGGGCTCAATACCCAGTGTGGGTTATGTAGAAGGCATCCAATCAATGATACTCTCTCATCATTGATATTCCTATAACCCTTTCACTCTCTTTTCCTCTCTGAAATCAATAAAATTATTTTTAAAGAAAATAAAAAAATAAAATAAAAAGCCTTTAATGAAAACACCAGTGTTAGCAAAACTGTGGGGGAAATAGAACTCTCATGTATTCCTAATAGAAGTGTGTATTGTTATAACTATTATACATAATTGTCAGCATCTATTAAAACAAGTTTCTTCTTTGACTTGATAATTATATACCCAGGTTTGCATCCAACAAAAATGCATATGCATGTTCACTGAAAAACAAATTCCAATATGCTCAGAGAATTACTATAAGGAAAAGTTTCCAACAGAATCTACTCAAATGCTTATTAGCTGAAAAAGAGTAAATAAGTTGCGGTATATTCACACAATAGAATCCAGGATATCAATACAAATAAACAAACTATACGTACACATGAGAATATTAATGTATTTAACAAATAAGATATTGAGCCAAAAAAATCCAAATTAAAAAAAAATCATATATATTGCATTCATATAAAATTTAAAAATGGCAAAGTGAATCTACACTGTTAGACTGTAGAACAGTAGTTATCCTTAGGTGTTACTGATTGACTAAAAATAAGTATCAGAGGAGTTTCTAAGATAATGGTAATGTTTTATTTCTTGACTTTGGTTTGAGTTACAGAAGTTTGTTACGATTGTAAAATTTCATTATTTATGATTTTTCAAAGATTATTTGTTAAACTCATTAACCAAACAGTGTTGATTCACAAACTGGATCCAGTACATGGAGAGCAAAGAGAGACCAAAGAAAGAGGCAGATCATTTTAGATTGGTAAATGGTCATTTTCATCAGCCAAGGAACTTAAATTATGAGGCTTGTCTTGGGCGTCTGCAAGGCAAGTAGATCTCTGTCTGCCCTGCCCTCAAGAATTTTAAAAGCTTACATGAAGGCCTTACCTGAGTTCAGTAAGACATCCAGATGGTCTTGCACACATTACTAGTACTCCCTCAAGGCTGCTTCCTTTAAAATGGCTCTGCTGGTGGGATTGGAGGCAAATTGAACATTGCAAGGACAGCAAAGGCTGGAGCAATCTCTGACTGCCCAGATCAGCTTGGAGGTCAACCGTAGTTTTTTTTCCCATGACCTCCTCTAACAAAGAAATATTTATTGTCTCACATAATTTAGAATTTCAGATGTAACACAGGCTTTACACAATCTATTTCTCAGGTACACGAAGTTTTCCCATTTCTCAACACTTTTTCATCTGTATTTACTTATAAGGCTATGTATGGTGTGAAAAAAACTGTCAGCCATTGTAGATATTTCCTTTCATATATAAAACCAATGGAAAAAATATTTCTCATTTAATAAATGTCTTTTGCCTAAACAGACTGTACTCAGCTGTGTGACCATTCTTTGACCCAATCAATGGAGCCACTGGGAATAGAAAGTACTGATGAGTATGGTTTCAGTCACACACCCTCCCTTCCCTGAAGGTTGATTTCAAGTCTCTCTCTTCCAAACTACTTAGACTGAAAAGTGGGAAAAATGATTTTCTATTTATAAAAACAAACAAAAAGAAACACAGTTTCTTACTAGAAATAGAGTAAATGGATGTGCATCAGAGGTCAAGATGACCCTCAAATAATATAGAGCAGTTTAGTTTGACCTTGAGATCTAGATCAGGCACCAATATTCTAAGTGTATTAAGGGTTTCATCTGCTCTGCAACTATCCTGAAGGAGGTGCTTAAAGATTAGGAGGATCATGAATATAGCTACCCTGGGGAGCTGCATTTTCCCCAAATCCTGTTAGTTAATGTTGTGTGCTTGCAGGGATGACTATTGCCTGTGATGTCACTGTATTAAGAGAAAAAAGCAAGCAAGAGAAACAGCAAGAAAATAAAAAGAAAAGCATTTCACAAGAATTGGAACTAATCAAAATGCTAGATGAGGTAATTACAGTAATAAGATCTGTCAAGAACATCACATATGATCAATTGTGAAAAAAAAATAAAAATAGATTTTGCAATTTAAATTTTCAATATTTGAGCTTTGTGGTCTTTCACTTAAAATAGTTATGGTAGAAAGTTAAATCAATTAAACAGATCTATATGAGAAATATGAAATATGTAGAAAGAGTATAAATAATCAATATGACTAGTGAAAAATGAGTTAGTGAGGGCATAGATAAGAGAATTTTCATGTGTATAAAAGGAGACCTGCAATTTTAAAAAATAGGAAGTTATAGAGGAAAGGTAATATTTAAATAAATCAATAAATTTACTTTTATTTGAAGAAAGATTTGTGCCTGAAGATTGAAAAATCTCTCTAGATCTTAGGGAGGATTAATACAAAAAGATCATTTACTAGATATATCCCAGTGAAAATTTTGAATTCCAACAGTAAATGTAAAATATTATCAACTTATATAAGAACAAGTAACTTTTAAAGGAAAGAAAATCTGACTTAAATATGACACATTTATAATATTAAAACTTACCAGTCAAAGAAATATAATCTCCTGATTCCAAAGGAATTAGATTCAAGATACTATTCACCTGTCAGTGAAAAGGAATGACATTTCCAGATATAAATGGATTCTGGGTATATATCACTCATGTATTCTGAGGAAAATAATTATGAAAATACAATAACCAAATGACAATTAAATGAGAACTAAGATATTTTAAAAAAATGAGGATTATATTGGGGAAAGAGTGGTAAGTAATGACTTGCAATTTGCATAATTACTCTAAATGAAAAATGTCATTATGATTGAAGAATTGTAATAGTGCAGTGAAGTAAGGGATCATAAAGAAATGAGATAAAGTGTAAAGTAAACCCTAAAACTTGATTTCAACAAAATCCAGGACCCTGAAGCTATAAGAAATGGAAAAGAAATAAAAGCATTCTAATTGTCAATCTAGAAAAACAATATGCAACAGAAACTGTTAGTAACTACCTAGCATCCATTTTATTTTTCTTCCTAGTACTGAAATTTTAATTTTATTCATAGAAACAGTTTATCCAAATAGGACATGACATATCTTCCAAGCTTTGCACTTGGAAAAGCCTTTTCCTCCATCTAGCTCCTGGAAGCTCAGTCTCTCTTAAGCTGCTCAGCTTCCCGTCACTCTCTACCTTGGGAATCCTGTCCATCAAGGACACTGAAGTCTTCCCAGCTACTGGCATCACCTCATCATATTCCCAAGTCCCTGTGGTCTATGACATCAGAACGACTACTACTGAGGAAATATGACCTCTGGCAGGGCAGACAGGGCACTTACCCTTTAAGTCCTGTTCATGACACCAAGTGTTGGAGTACTTACTCTTCGATCCTGCCAACTATGCCAACTGTGGGATGTACAGGTCATCTGCCAGGAACTGGACCTCCATGGACCCCAGATATTAGACAAAGAAGACATGATAAGTCACAGACGTATTTTATATACCATGTAGCCATTGCTACCAAGGAGCCATCAGACAAAATAATTCTTCAAAGTAACCATGCAGAGCAGCCCTTGCTAATACAGTAGCAAACACAGGAGCCATAGGAGCCATACAAACATAGGAGCCAGCCTGACATCAAAGCAACTTCTCACTAGCTGGTCAGGAACACATCTTTATGCCAACTTAGACAAAAGAGGCATCATGTCAAATAGTGACACCAATATTTGGATTACAAAAAGGAATGCCTACAGATTGCATACAGTAAGATTGCTGGGTCGTTCTCAGATAGGCCTTGAACATCCAGCATACTTTGATTGGGATTCCCACACATACTTCAGAAGCCATGGTATTAGTTTTCTATTGCTGAAATGACAAGAACCACAAAGCTAGTGACTAAAAACAATATATACATTTTGTGCTATAAATGTTGGAGATCAGAAGTTTAAACTTAAGGTATCATTAGTGCTACATTCCCTCTAGAGCAGTGGTTCTCAACCTTCCTAATGCCACATTCCTTTAATGCAGTTCCTCATGTTGTGGTGACCCTATTTTGTTGCAACGAAAATAATTTTATGGTTGGGGGTCACCACAACATGAGGAACTGCATTAAAGGGACGTGGCATTAGGAAGGTTGAGAACCACTGCTCTAGAGCAAGGGTGGGGAATGTCCAGCCTGCAAAATATTTTGGTCTGGCCCTGCCAAGACATTAATGGAGAGTTAATTAAATGTTTGACCAAATAAAGCAGGCTAATTTTTTAAGTTGATAATTTTGTATGGCTGGAGAATGATGTTACAAATATCCAAATGGTCCTTGCCCACCCCCCCCCCAAATAAAGGTTTCTCACCCTTGCTCTAGAGCATTCAGGAAAGAACCCATTTTTTGCCTCTTCCAGCTTCCAAAGGTTACCTTGATTCCTTGACTCATGACCACTTCCTACATACTGAAAGCGCATTACATTAATCTCTGACTTAAGCATCATTTTCCTTTTTCTGTCTTTGGTACTCCTGTTTTCTTCTTATAACTATCCTTATGATTATATTGAACCCACCCAAATAAATCCAGAACAATTTCCCAATTATCTTTAACTTAATTACATGTTCAAAGTTCCTTTTATCATATGTTTTAACATATTTGAAGAACCCCAATTTGATATCTTTTGAGGCCACTGGTTAGCCTACCACAAGATCAATAACTTCATCACATTGATACAATAGTTGCAATAGGCTTGGCTGGTATGGCTCAATGGGTGAGCATTGGCCTATGAACCAGGAGGTCATAGTTCAATTCCTGGTGCATACATGCCTGGTTGGTTGGCTCAGTCCCCAGAGTGGGGCATGCAGAAAGCAGCTGTCAATGATTCTCTCTCATCATTGATGTTTCTGGCTCTCTCCCTCTTCCTCCAGCTCTCTGAAATCAAGAAAAAATAATTTTTTTAAAAAAGTTGCAATAAGACAATAAACATTTGACTATAAATTTTAAAAAGAGTCATTTCATCAATGAATGCTGAGTTTCTGATGGTATTTCTATGTTTGATAAAGCAACTCTAAGATTCACAAGAAACAGCATAAGACATTTGGATAAATCACAAATCTATCTGTCAATAATTGTTCTTCCAGTTTACATATGTTCACTTATTATTTAATTGGATATATTTTTGCATCATTACAATGAAATTTCAACTACCTAGTAACCTTAGGAAATCCACAAACAACTGAATTCATTCTTAGATATTAAATAGAAAAAGAAGTTGTTTGGTATATACTATCTAACATGCTAAGTACTTAATATAGACCCACTCCTCATGAAACCAACTCTATGCTTGGCTGCCTGCTGCTGAGAAAGCCAATCTTATGAGATTGATGCTGATGTGAAGGAAAGTGGTTTCTTCAAGTGCCAGCTACCTGAGGAGATCACAGACTCCCATCCTAAAAAAAAAAAAAATATTAACATTTTCATTGAGCCAGTGATTCTAACAGGGTACAAGGGATGGGAAGGACACCTTGTGCCCTGAGACATGCAGAGAAACTGAAGACATGCAGGCCATCTTCTTGGTAGTCACAACATAGATATTTACTGTCAGCATTCTTGAACTGGTCAGTGTCAGTCAAATTCCTGCAGTTAGGCCATTTCATGTTCATATGGGAACTGGAACTGCTGAGTCCTGCAGGATGCTCATAAGGAAACTGTTAGTATATAACTTTCCTTCTATGAGTTTTGTTGTGCTAGTGCATTTTATCGTAGTTTTTATTTTATAGTCATTTGAAATAATATAAAGTTTTCATATTTTAATTGTAGGAACCTATATTAACTCAAGTTAATATTCTTCTAGTTTTCCTTAAAGTTAACAGAGTTAGTCATATGTTGGTTGAAATATCTTCTTGTTATAACTAACTTAATTCATGTTAGGATTCTCTTATACTCTATATTATGACCAAGTTTAGTATTATGGGTCCTACATAAATTGAAGTATATAAAATATGGTATATGATTATGATTATACTCACATCATGAATGTTTATAAAAGTAAAATTTCAAAGTACAGATCTTTGAAAAATATATTCCAACATATGCATTTGATCACTGAGAGCTATATGTTTCTACATCAACTGCTAGTTCACTGAACTTGCTGTATATTAATATCTGAGGAATAAGATTTTTCAATATTTTGTACTGAATTACAAATGAACAAACAATATATTTAAAAATATATAAGTAATTACTAAGCTTGGCTAAAAAGCAATATATTATATGCAGATGATTTGATAGAAACTGATTTTGGCTTTCTTGACACAATGCTGATATCATGAGTTGAAAATAAATATTATCAGTTAAATCACTTCACATACAATCTATTGGTGAATTTCACCATGACCATCTGATTTATCTTATTTCTTTTCTCTCCTTTTCCTTCTCTTCCTTATTCTTCCTCTTCTTCCTCACAAATTGAACAGCATCCAGCATGGCCAGTGGTGAACTTGAGGAGGGGCAGTGAAGGATTAAAGAAAACAGACAAGAGAATATAGTTGGGGCAAGGTGTATCACTGCACCTGGATGAGGACACAGTGACACAGCCTATAAGCCAAATCTTTATTTTATAATCAGATCACACAAAGCAAAACAAGAGAGCGGTCAAGATGTTTATAATGTTCTTAAGAGTTTCAAATCTACTTCTTTCCTGTTGTTGCAATTCTCTGAACTCTATCAAACTTTTTGTTTTGGTTTTTATATTTTATTGATATTTTTTTCTACAGAGAGAAGGAAGAAGAAAAGAGTTAGAAACATTGATGAGAGAGAAACACTGATTAGCTCCTTTCTGCATACCTCCTACCAGGGATGTGCCTGCAACCAAGGTACATGCCCTTGACCAGAATTGAACATGGGACCTTTAAGTCCACAGGCCAACACTCTACCAGTGAGCCAAACTGATCAGGGGGCTATCAAGCTTTGTTTTGGCAGCACTTGCTGCACCTCCTGTAGTCCACATCCCTCAGCTACCTAAAACTACAAGGTCAGACTATAAGATCAAGCTTACATATAACCATAGTCTTTGGCCATAATTGTGCTGGGAGGGCTTTGCCCTCCACGCTGGGACTTGTATGTGGCTTTGCCACAAGAGGACCATGCTTTCTCATCAGTCCAGGGCTTGAACCTGTCCAAATGCTGTGGCCGCTCTCCACACAAACTGGCTCCATTGTTTGGTTTTTATATTCTATACTAGTGGCCTAGTGCATGTATTCATGCACGTTGAAAGGAAATTAATTAGAAGAAATATTTAATATCAATATACACTTTTCTCTAGAATGGAAATGTCAGAGATGAAAGAAAATTAGTAAAATGCATATGAAAATAATATATAAATTTATTAATAAACAATAACAGCAACAAAGACATGATGTGAAAACAACAAAAACCTGATATAAAAACAACATTAATAAATACAACGATTGATGAATTGATTAACCTTATTCTACTATCTCTATGTATACCACATTAAGGATAAAAACACTCTTAGAGTGCTTGACTAATTTCCCTTGGGATGAAGTATTTACAACTTTAACATCACATGCTTTTCAAACTTGATAGAAAGCAACATATAACTGACAATGTTCGAAAATGGGTTCAGGTAAGAGTATTCCTACTCTGTCTAGAGCTTGTCTTTGTGACTTGTTAATAGTCATTGCAAATGCTGTCATCATGGGAAACTGTTTTCTAATTAATTTAAATGGGATGCCATTGTCAGACATGGACAAAACAATTCTTGCAATCAGAACCACCTCTCCCTCTGCAGATCCTGTTAATACTTCAGCTTCAATTATGTTAGGTCCAAATATTTTGATAATAAAGCTAGTGCCATTACAAAGACCCCATTTACTATCAAGATTTCTCAGTTGCATGATGATTACACCTTCTTTCTTTATATATATATAGTTTAAAGTATTACAAATGTCTCCTTTTTTTTACCTGTTGACCTCACTCTGGCCTTCCCCACTCCCCAGTAC
This sequence comes from Lasiurus borealis, assembly GCA_004026805.1. NCBI lineage: Eukaryota > Metazoa > Chordata > Mammalia > Chiroptera > Vespertilionidae > Lasiurus > Lasiurus borealis. The sequence goes on from PVJN01001678.1 coordinate 29,295, forward strand.
ATACCCTCACCCCCCCCCCACAATGTCCTGTGTCTATTGGCTATGCTTACATACATGCATACAAGTCCTTCAGTTGATCTCTTACAGCCCTGCCTCCCCAACCTTCCTGCCTTCCCACTGTAGTATGACAGTCTGTTCATTGCTTCTTTGCCTCTGTATCTAGCTTTTGGTTATTGTTGATGTTTTTTTTTTCCTGTTTTTTTTTCCTCCCCTCCCTGCTTCTTTTCTTTAAAAACATCTTGCCCCTGTAGGCTAGAAATAAACATAATAAGAACAAAAAATGTTTGAGTCCCAATTTCAATGTCCAATAGTTATGAGTCTCAGTTTCAATATCAAACATTTCCTTATGTGTACACATCAGCAATGGTATGTGGATAGTGGATAAATGGTGGCAATGCAGGTCCGACCCTCTCTGGTTTGGTGCTAGGCATCCTATAGCGACACACAGCTGCTGACTGTCAATTTCAATTTATGACACAGTATTCCTGAAGGAATAATTCTGTTCAGAAATTTGATGGGATCTTCATATGTATTACACATGCACGAGTCAATGTTTAGTTTTAAATTGCCAGTGTGGTCATATGTACCAGTTGGTTGGTCGGTCAGTCAAAAGGACATATGGTCGGTCACTTAACCTTTTATATATATAAATATGTAACTCCAATTTCACTATTCAATAGGAAGGTATAATGTAACTAATTGCTTACACTAGTCTCTAAAGTTTAACATGTTCATCTAGGCAATGATTCAAATTTCAGTAGAAAAATTAATAAAAGAATACATTACATATCTAAAATCTCCACTTAGAAAGCAGAACTTACTTATCAGCCATTCTTGCTTCCACCTACAGTATAGAAGGGTTTGATTTCAAGGAGGAGACAGTATGTAGAAGCTATTCTGCTCAAGGAGAAGGTGGGAGAAATATAGATTCAGTCTAAAGTGGCTGTAGTCCCAGCGGCAAGTTCTTTTGTTCAGTGTCATCAGAATATTGTTCTTTTTCTTCTGTCTGTGTTCTTAGCTGTACTGAACTAATACCTGTCAGCAGTTTGTCAATGAAATGTGTGCAATTTTCAATCTGAAAAGCTCTAAATGCTACTGGAGATACTGTATACTGAATTGCAAAGATACTGCAATAAATTTATTTTGTCTTCAAGCCATTTAGAAATGGTTTTATATTGTTCAGAATTGCTATTTTCAAGGGAGAATTGTGACTGCCCCCAGTAATTAATAACAAAAATTCAAGTATAATAATTGTAGGCAATGTATCTGTAGCTTCATTTCATCAACAATTTAAAAATTAAATATAGCCGAGACCGGTTTGGCTCAGTGGATAGAGCGTCGGCCTGCGGACTGAAAGGTCCCAGGTTCGATTCCGGTCGGGGGCATGTACCTTGCTTGCGGGCACAACTCCAGTAGGGGACATGCAGGAGGCGGCTGATCGATGTCTCTCTCTCATCGATGTTTCTGACTTTCTATCCCTCTCCCTTCCTCTCTGTGAAAAATCAATAAAATATATTAAAAAAATAAAAAAAATAAAAATTAAATATAAGCTGATACTAATCATGCCAAACTGACACTTGATTTACTGAAAATATGAGTAATAAAAACATAAGAAACATATAAGTGGACTGTTAATACCAAAAATTTTGTAATTTGTCATTACCAAAAGTTAATGACAATGCAATCCAGGGACTATATCTTATAGATATAAAATCAGTGGTACTTGGGATATATGTGTATAAAAGTATATGGTAGTATTTTTCATAGTAATAAAAATTAAAAAGTAAATGTCTTTCAGTAAGAGAATGGCTAAGTAATTAATGGTGCACTTCAGACATGTAATATTATGAAACCATTAAAAAGAATAACATCCTAGTTGAACTAAATTATTATAGCAGTTGTTGCTGAGTTAAAATAGAGATATACAGGTTAAAGTATATGATATAACTAGAAATTCGTGCACTGGGGATGGGTTCCTCAGCCCAGCCTGCACCATCTCACAGTCCAGGATCCCTTGGGGGATGTAGCAGTGAGCCAAGTGGCAAGCGGCCAACTAGGAGCCCAAACTGGGGTCATGTGCCATGCCTTTCCCACTCATCCTGGCCTGCTGTACCGATGCCACTTAGTAGTGCTGCTGCAGAGTCAGGAGAGGCTCCCCCGCCACAGCTATGCTTGCCAGCTGAGTCTGGCTTCTGCCTGAGTGGAGCTCCCCCTGTAGGAGCACACTGACCACTAGGGGGCAGTTCCTGTGTTGAGCGTCTACCCCCTGGTGGTCGGTACACATCAGAGCGACCAGTCGTTCTGGTCATTCCACTGTAAAGGGTACTTAGGCTATTATATATATAGATAGATCTTAGTGTGTTTTTTTTTATCAAAACATGGAAAATCATATTCCATGTATATGTATACTGTTCAAATATGCATACACATAAATATATTTGCATAAGGTTACCTCAGTCAGAAAAAGAAAACGAAAGAGAAAACACTGTCTTCTTAGCTTGGGTTAGAGCTTGGTCAAGAGAGAGGATGGGATTAGTTGGTGGGTAGGGTTTGCTTGAAGTAAGTGAAGGGCCAGGGGAGATAAAGTTTTAGAGATATAGATAACACAAAAATGAAAGATAATATAAAATAGCATGCATGCTGCCATTCACTTTATGTAATTTGCATGCATTAAGATATAAATTGTGCCAAAATTGGTTTGGCTTAGTGGATAAAGCATTGGCCTGTGGACTGAAAGATCCTAGGTTCGATTCCGGTCAGGGGCATGTATTTTGGTTGCGAGCAGAGCCCAGTAGGGGGTGTGCAGAGGCAGTTGATCAATGTCTCTTTCTCTCATTGATGTTTCTAACTCTCTATCTCTCTCCCTTCCTCTCTGTAAAAAATCAATAAAATATATTTTTTAAAAATATATTAGATTGAAAACAAAAGCTATAGTTTCTTCAAAGCATAATATAGGGATGTAAATATCATGAGAAACTCTTTAAAGTGGAGGGTATGTGCCTCTTTGTACTGAGACATAGTAGTGGAGAGTAACCAGAAAATTATTGTTTGTTTTTGCTATTGCTTTAATTGTTAGCCTTTAGTGCCATTTAACATTTTAAACTATACACCTATTACTTTGTTAAAATTAAAACAAAATAAAGTTTAAAAAGAAAATAAAATTGTATCCAGGTGGATCCTGATCCTTTTTTTCTCCTGTCAAAAAATTACTCTATTTCACTTTTACACTTGAATGATAGTTTTGCTCGGTCCAGAATTCAAGGTAGCATATTATTTTCCTACAGATTTCTAGATAGGCAACTCCCTTGTCTTCCTTAATAAGGTGTTGCTGATACAAAATGCGATGTCATTCTGTTATTTATTCTTTTGTACATGATATATCGACCCTCCACTCCTATAGCTTATAGGACTTTCCTTGGTCCTAGATGTCCTGAAATTTTACTCCAGTGTGTCCATGTACAGGGAGTAGAGACATCATATACTTCATTATCACCATTGGCCCATGCAAGGCTACTTTCTAGTGTGTTTTTTTAATACTTATTCTTTTTGTCTCCATTCTCCATTCCTGCCTCCCCCACCCCCATCTCTTTATTTTAATATCCTTTCTCTATTTAACTGGCTACTCAAAAAATGTAAAATGAAAAAAATATTGAAAAAATTAGACACACAATAGTAAGGTTATTTTAACTTCGCTTTTTAAATATATTGAAAAGATAAAACACACACACACATACAAAACGTTGTTTTTGAAGAAAAATACAAATAAACCCAACTTTTTGCATTTTAAAATATCTTTTTAACCAAGCAAACTTCTTTGTGTCACCTAATTTTATTTTCAATAACATATGCTTTGCCATTCAATTATCTCTCATATAATGCTATGTTCTTCCTTAATGCTTTTCTGAATCTTCCAAATACACAATCACCTTTTCTATAAACTACGATAGAAAATTATTACATATATACTTGAAATTCAAAATATTGTTTTGTACAGCAATTTAGTCTTTATTCTTTTGCTAAATATATTCTTTGTCCCTGTAGATTCACTCTGCAACCTTGTCTATCCCAAGCTCTGCTCAGAAGCTGTTGCATCAATGAGCTGCATAATAGAGAGCCTTGAAGAGTTTATTTTGACAACATAGTGCTTTCAAAATGACAAAATATGGCAAAGCTCCCTAAAAAAATTTTTGCCTTCCTTTTAAACAAAAGATCTTATACAATATAAATTACTGAAAAATTGTTTCTTAATACATAACTTTTAATGACTTAAAATTAAGTGCAAAATATAGTATTCTTAATAGTAAACAAAGTATCAATTATTGTGAAGTAGTCTTTAGAAGTGAGATGAATCAATACAAAAGAATCATTTTTATTGTTCATAAAATGTTGAAATTCTAAATCTAAAAATCATTACCTGTAATATTTACTTTAATACACTTTACTCTTGGAAATCTCACTGATGATTCTGAAAGACTCTTCTGATAATACAAGTCCCTCTAGTGGCATCTGATGTGAAATTTGTAATATAAATAATGTTACAATGTTTTAGTGTTTAGAGATATATTAGGACATTAAATACTTAAAAATAAAATTGGTATTTAGAAATTACAGTATCATCAGTCACCTATTTGTTGCAATATGTGTTCATTTTCTAATATATAATATATATTTATTGTTTGTGTTGAATTATTTTTAAAGTTGATAAATAAATAGATCACATTTTCTAACTCAAAAGGAATAGTTTGATATGAAACAAGGGAATATAATTCTTGCCAGCTAAACAGTGCTAGATGTTTTATTCATTAGTTCATTTGATTTGACAAATATAATTTATACTTTAAGAAAAATAAAATAAATTTCAGGAAGTTGTAACATGCATATAATTAGTAATAAAGCAAGAAATTCAAACACAAGTTTATCTAACTCATTTTTTCTTCACACTTCTACTTAAAATAAAGCTGTTTAAAATGAAGAGGAAGACTGACACATAACCAGAAAAATTTGACAGCTCATTCTAAACTGACAAGTAGAAGGGCAATACTAAACTGTAAGGTGAATAGGTCAAAAAGAGGTTTCTATCTACAATTCTGATGTAATTAAATTGGCTCTCACAATCTCCAATATTTTTATTTTTTAATGGATACTGTCTTAGTGAAAGGTAAATTGACAAGTATCTTGCTTCATTTTAAAATAAAATTTTAAATTTGACCGTATGTCTTATTGTATTTATGATGTTTATCTACCTTCTGATTTCTGTTGAAATTATATAAAGGATACTTTAAAAGTAGGCAATATCAGTCCATGTCAAGATAGAAAATAAGATTTATAAAGTTTATATTATGGAATATTTCTTACCATAATTTGTATTTTTACTCTAAAAAACCATCACAAAGAAACATCTTAAATATTGAAAGTATAATATGCAAATTTACCAAGCAGCAAAACAACTGGTTGCTATGATATGCACTGACCACCAGGGGGAAGATCCTCAATGCAGGATTTGCCCCCTGGTGGTCAGTGTACTCCCACAGGAAGCGGGGCTCATGGCTGGCTGGCTAGTACAACAGCAATGGCAATAAGGATCAAGGGGTCTTAGACTGTGAGAGCCTCTGGGGGGATTGGGCCTGAGCCAGCAGTCAGACATCTCCCGTAGGGTCCCAGACTATGAGAGGGCACAGGCCAAGTTGAGGGACCCCTCTCCCCCTCCCAGTGCACAAATCTTTTGCACTGGCCCTCTGGTAGTTGTATAAGAGGTTGGGAAAATCCATTTTTGGATTCTTCTACCCCCATTTTTTGAAAACAACAACAATAAAAACACACAAAAAAAATCTACAGATTATTAAAATGTTGGCAATTGTATTTTATTTCTATTTTTTAAAATATACTTTTATTGATTTCAGAGAGGAAAGAAGAGGGTGAAGAGATAGAAACACCCATGATGAGAGAGAATCATGGATCAGCTGCCTCCTGTAAGTCCTTCACTGGAAATTAGGCCCCCAACCTGGGCAAGTGCCCTTGACTGGAATCAAACCTGGGACCTTTCAGTTCGCAGGCCAATGCTCTATCCACCAAGCCAAACTAGCTAGGGCTATTTCTATTTTAATTAAGGTAAAATCTCTGAAGTATAATCATGCTATTATTTTAATATTAATGTTTATAGATCTGTTTAATATTTTAATATCATGTGCTTATTAACGTAAATCTAATATTTTCCCATTGCCAACTGTTACCAGCATGCCTCAATACTGACACTTCTTTCAAGAAATAAAAAAAATTAACTCTATTATTTCTCCATATTATTACCTAATTAAATCTACCCTTGCAATGCTAGTTCTTTCTCTAGTCTGGAAATGAATAAAAAAGAAAGCTGCTATTCACATTCTCATTTGACTAAAACAGGTCTGATGTAGATTATCTTTGGATGTGACAGATGTATAAACCTTACCTTTCCTCTTGAGGGCATTTTCATGGGCATAGTGAATGTAGGGCATAGAGATGCTATCTTGTGTAGGATCTTCCCCCTGATCTGTCCTTGATGTGGTATCTATCTTTTCTAGCTGTTTGCAGATAATTCCCACCTTCTCCTCTGAACTTTAAGCATCACAGCTCCAACATTTATCATCAATCATCTCCCAAACCATCCAGATGACCATTTTAGACATGGTATAAGACAAAATCAGGTTGCTTCTTTCACCTTTTGCCATAAAAATAATGAAATGTTTTCATTTGCAACCACATGGGTATACCAAGACAGAATTATCTTAAGTGAAATAAGAGGGACAGATATTTCATGTTCATGGATCAGAAGACTTAATATGTTAAAACTGCAATACTCCCTACTCCACTGACAGATCTACACAGATCAAGATAGCAGAAAATCAATAAAGAAATATTGGCCTTAAAGGAAATGCTAGACCAAATAAAAATAATTTACATTTACAGAACTTTTCATCCCAGAATATCAGATTATATATTCTTCTCCAGAGAACGTGGAACATTCTCAAGGATAGACCAGTTGTTGGATCACAAATTAGCATCAACAAATTCAAGAAGATTGAAATTATAAAGCATGTTCTTTGACCATGATGCTTGAAATTAGAAATAAACTGCAAAAAAAGAAGTAAAGGAGCCCACAAATATGTGAAGATTAAAAAACATACTACTAAAAAATGACTGGGTCAAAGTAGAAATAAAAGATAAGATCAAAAGATACATAGAGACAAATTAAAATGATAATACAACATGTCAACACTTCTGGAATGCAGCAAAAGCAGTAATAAGTGGTAAGTTTATATCATTATAGGCCTATTTCAATAGAACAAGATAAATTCCAAATAAACAGCCTAATATTGCATCTTAAAGTACAAAAGCAACATAAAGTCAGCAGAAGAAAGAAAATAATAAATATTAGAATGGAGCTGAATGAAATAGAGAACAAAGGCTCTATAAAAAATCGATAAAACAAAGAACTGATTCTTTGAAATGACTAATAAAATTTACATACCCCTGGATAGGCTCACTAAGGAAAAAAGGGAAAAGATCCATATAGACAAAATCAGAAATGATATATATATATATATATATATATATATATATATATATATATATATATGATGTCTGTGGTGACTTCCCCACCACACACACACACACACACACACACACACACACACACACACAAAATATCATACTAGAATATTATGAAAGACTACATGTTATCAAATTCAATAACCTAGAAGAAATTGATACGTTTCTAGAATTATATAACTCTCCTAAATTAAATCACAAACTGGAAAGTCTAAATAGACCTTTCTGTAGTGGGAAAATTGAAACAACTATCAAAAACCTCCCCCCAAAAAATTTCAGGACCAGGTGGCTTCATGAGTGAATTCTACCAAGTATTGAATGAAGATTAAAAACCTATCCTTCTAAAACTCTTCCAAAATGTGAAGAAGTGGCAATACTTCTTAACATTCTGTGAGGCCAATATAACCCTGAACCAAACCTGACAAAGATAACACACAAAAAAGAAAACTACAGATCAATATCTCTATCATACTACAGAAGGAAGGCATGTGAAATAAAATCCTAAATAAAATACTAGCAAATCAAGTACAAAAGCACATCCAAAAAATAATACATTATGACCAAGTAGGGATTATTCCATGGACACAAGGATGGTTCAACATAGCCAAATCAATCAATGTAATACACCATATTAACAAAAGAAAGGATAAAAATCATATGACCTTATCAATAGATGCATAAAAAGTATTTGATAAGATACAACATCCATTTATGATGAAAACAATCAGGAATATAGGAACAGAAAGAAAGTACCTCAAAATCATAAAGGCCATATGTGATGAATCCTCAGTTAATATCATATCCAGTGTTGAATAACTGAAAGTTTTTCTTCTAAGATCAGGAATAAGACAAGATGTCCCCTCTTATCACTTTTACTTAACATAGTGGTGGCAGTCTTAGCTAGAGAAATGAGGCAAGAGAAATATATAGAAGGCATCCAAATAGGAAAGGAAAACATCAAATTGTCACTTTTTGCAGATGACATGATTATATTATAAAAAGCCAGTGGCTGGAATGCCAGAATGACGAAACAACTAGGCACCAATAGATGCATTGATGGGTCCCCTGGCTGTGGCGAGAGGGATTCTGGGTCCTGTGGTGTAGCAGGACTCTGGGTCTCACAGGATTTCGCATGCTGAGCCTCTAGTGTATATAGAAAACCCTAAAGACTTGACAAAGAACCATTAGAAATAATCAACAAATATAATCAACTTGCAGTTTACAAAATTGAAGAGCAAAAATCCATTGCCTTCCTGTATACTAACAACAAAACTTCAGAAAAAGAAATGAAAAAAACAAGTCCTTTTGCAATTGCGACAAAAATAATAAAATACCTAGGAATAAACTTAGCAAAGAACATGCAAAACCTGTATAATGACAATTACAAAGCATTATTATTAGAGATTGAAAAAAACACAATGAAATGGAAAAATATCCATGTTCATGAATTGGAAAAATCAACATAATTAAAATTGCCATATTACCCAAAGCAATATACAAATTTAATCCAATCCTCATCAGAATCCTAACGTCATTTTTTAAAGAAATAGAACTAGAAACCATCAGATTTGTATGGACCCACAAAAGATCATGAATAGCAAAAGCAATTCTGAGAAAAAAGAACTAAACTGGAGCTATCATACTACAGTGGTAAGGCAAGGAAGGTTGGGAGAGAGGGACCTGTATGAATGTGTGTATGGGCATGGCCAGTGGATGTAGGGCAGTGGGAGGGGTGGAAGGAAGGATGGGGGCATGTGCTGGGGGGTGGGGAGGGCAATAGGGAACAAATTAATTAATTAATTAATTTAAAAAATAAGAATAAAAATAATAAAAAATAAATAAATAAATTATTCTACAGAGTTACGGTAATCAAAACGACCTAACCATAACGTTCAGACAAGTAAAAATAAAAGGCCTCCAAGTTGGAAAGGAGGAAGTGAAACTGTTGATTATTCACAGATGCCATGATATTGTACGTAGAAACCCCTCAAGACTCTATAAAAAACTACTAGATTTAATAAATGAATTTAGCAACATAGCAGAGTATAGAATTAACACCCAGAAACTGATGGCATTTTTATACACAAATAATGAACTCACAGAAAGAGGAATTAAAAAACAACCCCATTTACCATTGCAACAAAAAAATTAAGATACTTATAAACAAATTTAACCAAGGAGTAAAAGATCTGTACTCAAAAATCTGCAGGATGTTTAAAAAAGAAATAAAGGAAGATATTAACAAGTGGAAGAATGTACCATGTGCATTTAATAGTAGAATCAATATTATTAACATGTCCATACTACCTAAAGCAAGCTATAGATATAATACAATCCCTATTAAAATACCAACTACAGATCTAGAACAAACACTCAAAAAATTTATATGGAAAAAGAAAAGACTCTGAATGTTGCAAAATCTTGAGAAAGAAGGACAAAGTTTGATATCTAGTATTTTACACTACAAACCCACTGTATTCAAAACATCCTGGTACCAGCACAAGAACAGACATATAGATCAATGGGATAGAATAGAGAGCCCCTAAACTGACCCAAGCCACTATGCTAAATTAATATTTAACAAAGGAGGCAAGAGCATGCAATGGAGTAAGGACAGTCTCTTCAATAAATGGTGTTGGGAAAATTGGACAGGTAAATGCAAATATATGAAATTCATATCACCAACTTACACCATTCCCAAGAATAAACTTAAAATGCATAAAAGACTTAAAGTTAAAACATGAAACCCATAAAAATCTTAGAAGAAACTATAGGCAGTAAAATCTCAGACATCTCTCATAGTAATATGTTTACCTCTGAGGACAAAGGAAATAAAGAAGATAAACAAATGGGAGTACATCAAAATAAAAAAGCTCCTTTACAGCCATAAAAACTACATCAACAAATGGACAACAGAGCCCACTATATGGAGAATATATTTGCAAATTATATATCCAATAATGGATAAATTTCCATATGTTCAGAGAACTTATACAACTTAACAAAAGGAAGACAAACAATTCAATTAAAAAATGGACAAAGGACCTAAATAGACATTTTTCCAATGTGGACATACAGACGGCCAAGAGACATATGAAAACATGCTCAAAGTCATTAAACATCCAAGAGATGCAAATCAAAATGACAATGAGGTATGATCACACACCTGCCAGATGGCTATCATCAACAAATCAATAAACAACAAGTGTTGGCAAGATTGTGGAGAAAAGGAAACCCTGTACACTGCTGGTGGGAATATATAGACTGATGCAGCCACTGTGGGAAACAATATAGAGCTTCCTAAAAAATTAAAGATGGAACACCCACTTTACCCAATGATCTCATTTATAGGAATGTATCCTAAGAAACTAGAAACAACAATCAGAAAGAATATATGCACCACTACAATTATAGCAGCTCAATTTACAATAGCTAACATTTGGAAACAGCCCAAGTGCCCATCAACAGATGAGTGGATTAAAAAAAAAACTGTTATATATTTATATAATAGAATACTACACAGCTGTAAAAAAAAGAAAAAAAAAACTCTTACCTTTTGAAACAGCATGGATGGACCTGGAGAGTATTATGCTAAGCAAAATAAGCCAGTCAGAGAAAGATAAGTATCACATGATCTCACTCATGTGGAATCTAATGAACAAAATAAACTGATGAACAAAATAGACCTGGAAATAGAAACATGGAACACATTGTCAAACCTCAGAGGGAATGCAGGGGAGGGTGGATTGGTTGGAAGAGATCAACCAAAGAACTTGTATGCATATATACATAACACATGGAAACTGACAAGAGAGTGATGAAGGCCTGGGATGGGGTGGGGGCAGGCTAGAAAAGGTCAGTGGCAGACAGGGGGATATATGCAATACTTTCAACAATAGAGATTTTTTTTAACAGAAAAAGGTCAACACAAATAAACAAATAAAAACAACAACAACATGGAAAATATACACTCAGAGCAATGGAACAGATTAGAGAGCCCAGCTATAAAACCACATGTATGTGGACAGATAATTTGGGGGAAAGGAGCCATAAACACACAGTAGAATAAAGACAGTCTCTTCAATAAATTGTGCTGGGAAAGCTGGAAAGCCACATGCAAACAAATGAAACTAGATTACGGTTTGGCCCTATGTTCAAAAATTAATGCAAAATGAATTAAAGACCTAAATATAAAACCCAAAACAATAAGTTACTTGGAAGATAATATAGGTAACAAACTTATGGACCTTGGTGGCAGAGAACATTTTATGAAGTTGTCCCCAAAGGCAAGAGAAATAAAGGCAAAGATAAATGAACGGGGCTATGTCAAACTCAAAAGCTTCTGCATAGCAAAAGAAATTGCCTACAAAACAAAATGGCAGCAAACTGGACGGGAGATGATAATTGCAAACAGTAAGCCTCTAAAAAGGACTTAATTTCTAAAATATATAGAGAACTCAAAACTCAACATCAAACAAACAAGCTACCCAATCAAAAAATGGGCAGAGGATCTGAAAATACCCAAGAAGACATATGAACAGCCAGTAGGTGTACTGGCAATTAGGGAAATGCAAACCAAAACCACAATGAGATACTACATCACAGTTGTTAAAGTGGCCATTACAACAAGAGAAGCAATAACAACTGTTAGAGAGGTTACGGAAAAAAGCAACCCTCATTCACTACTAGTGAGAATGTAGACTGGTACAATCATTATGAAAAGCAGTCTGGCAATTCCTCAAAAAATGAAGAATAGAGCTATCATATAACCCAGCAATCACTCTTCTGGGTATATACCTGAAAAACTGGAAAGCATATAGTCTCCAAGATTCTCATATATTCCACCAAGACACAGAAACAACCAAAGTGTCCTGCGATAGAGAACTGGATAAAGAAGATGGGGTACATAAACACAATGGAATACTACCCATGCATAAGAAAGGATGAAATAGCATCACTTTTTAACAACATTGATGGACCTTGAGAACATTATGCTATGTGAAATAAGTCAGTCACAAAAAGTTAAGAAATGTATGACTTCACTCATATGTAGAATATAAAACTAAAAATCATGAATACAAAGAAGTGTGGCGATTGCCAGAGGGAAGGGGCTAGAGAAAGAATGGAATCCTAATATAAGGTGACAGGAGATTTGACTTTGGGTGGTGAGCAAACAGTGTAATATACAGATCTTAAAACATAGAAACCAATATCTAAAACCTATATATTCATGTTAATTAATGTCATCCTAATCAATTTAATTAATAAATATTTTTAAACTGCAATTATTCCCCAAATATGGCAATACTCAAATTACTAAAAGGAGGAATAAGATGCTATCAATACAGAAATAAAGAGATGTTATATGCATATATATATATATATGGCTAATATGCAAATTGTCCCTTCAGTAATTTGACCAGGAGACCAGAAGTTCATTTGCTCACTATGATGTGTGTTGACCACCAGGGGGCAGCACCAAATGAAGGAAGGCCTTGGCCAATAGCCAGCAGCTGAGTAAGGAAGGCCCCAGCCAGCAGCTGGCAGTTGGGGGAGGAGGACCTTAGCTGGTAGCCGGAAGCCCTCAATTGGCCCTGATCACTGGCCACACATAGGAACCCTCCTCATGCATGAATTTCATGCACCAGGCTTCTAGTGTAATAAAATAAATTATGGTATGCTGACTAATTAGATAATAGATAAAACAGGCATGTTCCTAAAACTCCCAAATTGTAGAAACTAACTCAAGAAGAAATACACTATCTGAATAGACCTATACAAGTAAATAGATTGAATGAGCAAATTAAAGACTTCCCAGAACTAACCCAGGCACTCTGGCTCCACTGGTGTATTCTACTAAACAGTTAAAAAATAATTAATAAGAGTCCTTCACAAACTTAAAAGAAAATAGGAGAGGTGTCAGAAACCAAACATTGTCTCACTAATAGAAATATATGAACAGGAGACCAGAAGGCTGGTCAACCTCAATTGCTCTGAAATGTCAGAGCTAATCACTCACTGTTTAGTTGAAATATTTTTAGCTGAAGTAGCCTCTACCTGTTTGTTTCATGTTAATTTCTGTTATAATTTCCTGCCTAAAGGCTGTGTGTCCCAAAGTCTTAATAAAAAGAAGAAAAAGACCAGAGCAAGAGGTAGTCCTTTCCACTAGAGGAAGGCTCCCGCCTGGCCCCCAATATCACCAAATTAATGCTTTTCTAGTCTCTCTTTTCATTTGCATGTGGCCTCCTCTAGAACCCGAACCCTGACCAGGAACACTGAACCACGTGGGACATGGAAAGGGGTTCCCAAAGAAGAGGGAACATTTCCCAACTCATACTATGAGGCCAGTATTTGCTTGACTCCTAAATCAGGCAAAGACATAATATAAAAACTATAAGCCAATATCTCTTATAAATGTAGATTCAGAACTCCTCAACAACATATTTGCAAATATCAGCAAAATGTAAGAAGGATTACATACCATGACTAATGGTGTATAATATTGCAGGTATCAGAGTAAAACCGGCTCTCTGACATCACCCAAGGGGTCCTGGATAGCAAAAAGTTCCATGTCAGGCCGAGGGATACTACTGGCAATGAATTAGTGCACCAGGCCTCTAGTTTTACGATAAAAACATTCAGCAAACTAGGAACACAAAGAATCCATAGCTACATCCATAGGTTCCAACATGGGGATTCAGGCCAGAAAATGAAATAAAAAGCATCCATATTTGAAAGATAATAGTAAATTACCTCTATTTGCAAATGACATCAATATATATGAGTATATCTACATATGCACACACACACTATGGACTCCAACACAAAACTGTTAGAATTAATACACAAGTTCAGTAAGATTGCAGGTAACAATATAAATCTAAACAAGTCAATTGTATTTCTATACTAGCAATGATAATCCTAAAATACAATTAAGAAAAACATTTTATTTGCAATAATATCAAAATAACATATGTAGGAATAAATTTAACAAAGCAAAAACTTATACTCTAAACACTACAAAATGTTGTTGGAATTAAAGAGACCTAATTATATGGAAAGATATCTTGTGTTCATCTTTCAGAGGTTTTAATATTTAAAAACTGCAATACTCCCAAAAAGTTGGCAATAACACTAGAATGGACTTAGATAATCTTTGAGGAGGGGGAACTAAATGAACAATTTGATAGATCTTAACTTTAATCTTGAGTAGTTTGAATTTTATTGAAAATATATTTTAACTATGCAGACTCCAAAATTTATACAACCAGAATTCTGTTCAACTTTCACTTGTTTACCCAGACTATGAAAATTGAAGAACTAACATTATTGTCAATATTCACTTTCCTAATTCATTGGCCTTTATTTAAAAACCTTTTCCCTCTGCTATCTCAATCTGTTGATATTTGCTACCTGATCCAATTATCAGCATTCATGAATTATCATAATTTTCTTCATTTTTGAGGTGTCATTCAATTAACCCTTTCTCAAAGCACCATGTTTTCCTCCACTCTAGGAACCAATATTGTAAATCATGATATTTATGAATTAAGACTGTTCTGTTTCTGTAATATTAATAAGGAATCATTGTGGGACCACACAAGCTAAAAATTCAAAAGCAAAAATATTGCATTTTACAATCAAGAGGGATTTATTTATTTTACGTTAGTAATTGACAACTTAAACTCCTTTCCTGGGATGAAGCACAATGACAAACCCAGGGTAAAATATCTGACCATCTAAATTTCATTCATGCCTTTGCAAGCTCTGCCTACAATAACTAAGGTTTTATAATATGAACTTTTTCTATGTGTAAAATTTAATCTTATAATTAACCTTCGGACAATCAGAGTAATACTAAAGACAATTATACTAACATGTTTTTAAAAGTCAACTTCTGAAATATTTGGTTTAAATAATCCTATATAATAAAGAGCTAATATGTTAATTAGACCAAACAGCAAAACAACCAACCAGACGACCTTCTGGATGACCTTCCAGACAAAGCCAGGTCCCCCAGTGCTGGAAGAGGCAGGCAGGGCTGCAAGGGCTCAGCCCCTTGCAAGAATTTCATGCATCAGGCCTCTAGTGAGAACTTATTCTTGCCAAACCTGAAAAAACTTGCTGACAAGTCTGCCTGCTTATGTATTCTGTACCCATTACCTAGAAGAGGGTCATTTGCTTCACTAATGAGCACAAAAAGCCAACAGATGTCTAGAACCATTTGGCAGCTTCTAAATTTTATGTCCATACCGCAAGAATCTATTAGCTAAAAAAAAATTATAGAAACTGAAATAATATCAGAATTCTTCCATAGGATATCTAGAATTAGAAGATCACAATGCTATATAATATTTCTCCCTTCAAAGCAGCTGAGATAATTGGTTAAGCACGATTGGAATATTTATGTAGCATCATCAAAATCATAGTTAAATTTAAGTTTTGTCAATATTCTTAAACTTAAAATACTGAATAATTTCACATGTGTATCAGCCTTTTTAGTGACTAGAGGTAGGAGAATCAGAGAGGAAAGATTGCAGCTTATAATTTTAGTATATCTTATCATAATCAGGTTTACAAAACTGTGGCCAGTTAATACCTACTCTTAATTTTCTGCTTCTGATCCAAAATTATCTTTTTTTAAATATATATATATATATTTTATTGATTTTTTACAGAGAGGAAGGGAGAGGAATAGAGAGTTAGAAACATCGATGAGAGAGAGAAACATCGATCAGATGCCTCTTGCACACCCCCTACGGGAGATGTGCCCACAACCAAGGTACATGCCCTTGACCCGAATTGAACCCGGGGACCTTTCAGTCCACAGGCCGATGCTCTATCCACTGAGCCAAACCAGTTTCGACCAAACTTATCTTAATGTACTATTTATTTAACTACTTGGGATGTTACACTCTTCCTCAAAAATCCTTCTGAACTAACCTTATAAAGAACAGAGCAGGTCTCTATTTCACAAATAATTTATATCAAACTCTTCAATTGACACTGTAAGATGTTAACTCTAACACCCAAATTTATTTTGAATCATATTTGTAGTCACTAATGTAAAATATGGCACTCCAACTACTACTGTCAATTATTTTAGACTAAGTGAAAACTGGTACTTATAAACTCAAAAGAAATATTCATAATTGGGAAAATATTCTTTTAAGAATCACTTGTTTCTTCTTTGTATTGTGCTAAGATCTTTTAAATATATTCTTAGATCAATGCAAAGCTGCTTAATTAACTATATTATTAGAGTTGTGCAGACATACTTCTCCAAAATTGTAATTTAATTATATGGTTTTGGCAGCTTTTATTTGATTCATACAAGGAATAATTTATTCAAAAATGCATTCTGTACCTCTTTATTCTACCAAACACACACACACACACACACACACACACACACACACACACACATACACACACACACAAAAAAAACACTTTATCAACCTGGTATTGAAGGTCAGATGCTCCTAAGAAATTTTAGCTTATACAAATGGACACACAAATTATAAAAAATGTGTAAATATACAAGTTGCAATATGCAAAGGTCGCAATATATCCATGGTGCTATGAAAGTATAGAGATGATGGTTCATTTAATACTGAAACTGAATATAGTTTCAATTATGTTATCCAATATCCCTTATAAATGGAAATCATGTTTATTCCTCCTAGAAGTCAATGAAGGAAATATATTTATGTCCAAAGAAAAATTTTATGCTCTCTTTTATTGTATTATGAGAACTATATAGCCTAAAGTAATTTGCCTTTTCATTTTTACTTTAGTTCATCGCAGTATGTTATACTACCAGTAAATGCCTGGTGGATTTTTTTTTTTAATCTTTTCCAAATTAGTGTTTGATGTTTACTTTTAAGCACTTTGTTTAACACATGGTTTTGAATCGTGCAATTTTACAGCAGCAAAGGTTAGAGAGATAATCTATTTTAATCTCCTAAAGTTTCAAAGGGATTAATTTAAGCCTGAAGATTGGAAGTAATCTAACCAAGATTACATATCTAGTTATTTGAAGAATTTAGAATAGAAACCAGGTGACATGAACCCTAGTATTTTATTTTAGCTATGTTATCTTTCAAAAAAATGAAACAGAAATGGATGGTGACAAAGCAGTGGTCAATTAACCCCTATTCTTAATTTTCTGGTGGAAGAAGAAATAAATAAGGTAAGAAATTTGAAGCCATAGCAGTCAGCAGCTGTGTGTCACTACAGGATGCCTAGCACCAAACCAGAGAGGGTTGGACCTACTTTGCCACCATTTGCCCACCATCCAGATACCATTGCTGACATGTACACATAAGGAACTGTTTGACATTGAAACTGGGACTCAGAACTATTGGACATTGAAATTGGGACTCAAACATTGTTTTGTTCGTTGAGGTCTAATTCTAGCCTGCAGAGGCAAGATGTTTTTAAATAAAAGAATGGAGGGAAGGGCGGGGGGAGATACAGAGGTAAAGAAGCAATGAATAGACTGTCATACTAGAGTGGGAAGGCTGGGGAGGTTGGGGAAAAGGGCTGTAAGAGATCAACCGAAGGACTTGTATGCATGTATATAAGCACAACCAATGGATACAAGACACTGTGGGCAGAGTTGTGGGGTGTGGGGGGCAGTTGAGGGCATATACTGGGAATAAGGAAGGCCGGGGGAAAAGTCAATGGGGGGGGAGGACACATATGTTTCTCCCTCCCCCACATTTGTAATACTTTATTTTTTAAAATATATTTTGTTGATTTTTACAGAGAGGAAGAGAGAGAGATAGAGAGTTAGAAACATTGATGAGGGAGAAACATCGATAAGCCGCCTCCTGCACACACCTTACTGGGGATGTGCCCACAATCAAGTATGTGCCCCTGACAGGAATCGAATCTTGGAACTTTCAGTCCACAGGCCATCACTCTATCCACTGAGCCAAACTGGTTTCGGCTATTTGTAATACTTTAAACAATAAAAAAAATTAATTTTCTCAAAATTTAGGTATAAAATTTAAAAGAATTTCACCATAAAGTGAAAAATATACTCTTGACTATTTTTCTGAAAAATAAATATAGCCTTGAACTCAAATGAAATGTTTATAATACAGAACATGTGTCTTTCTTCAGGGACAGTGGCATAGGTGTATTTTAAGTTGTAAATGTGAACAAGTTTATTTATCTAGACACTTGAAAAACATTGAGAATCACTCTTTCCCCTTTTACTATTTTTCCTAAGATAGATTGGTGTTTTAAGACCTAAATACTAACAGCTCAGACCTCTACATTATAATATTACTAATATTTAGCCCAATGTGGATTCTTGACTGATGAGGGGAAATAATTTATTAATGAATATATTTAGTTTTATGTGTAAAATTAGGAAAACAGTTTAAAATCGATAAGGCTAAACCTGCCATGTATGTATGTATGTTTGTTTGACCAAAAACCAACCCCAATTTTATATGTTTGTTAGTGTTTGGAGAAAAAAACATCATGCTTTGGATACAGAAAATGCCCATTGAGAATTGCTTCAGTTTTCTATTGCTGCATAACAAACCGGCAAAAAATTTGTGATTTAAAACAGTTTATTATTACCTTTAAAATTGTTGAAATAACAGCTTGAACTATGTTTATTGCCAGTTATTATCTACTAGAGGTCTGGTGCATGAAAATTCATGGACTGGAGGAAGGTTCCCTCCTCTCACAGTCTGGAAACCCTCAGGAGCAGGATGCGATCATCACACCTCTTCTGCTGCCACTGCCAGCAGCCCAAGCCTTGGCTGGTCCTGGTTACTCGAGTCTTGGGCCGGCCCTGGGTGGCTAGGCAGCCACCATCTGAAGCTTGCCTATACTTCAGCCGACCCCATTGCCTGAGCCTGTCAGTGGGGGGTTCAGGAGGACCCAAGATCTCTGGTGGGGCTGAGAGGACTTTAAGGGCAGCTGTGTGGAGAGGGTGGTCCTGGCTAAGGAATGGAGGATATGCTCATGAGTTAAAACTTGCAAATTGTTGGACACCATATTCAGGCTTCAGCTTTGGGTGGGCATGGGAGGGATGAGAGGTATGGGCAGCTCATTGGATGAGACTGGGTGATCTGTCAGTCAGTGGCAGGTGCAGGAGGACCCAAGGCCTCCAGCGGGGCTGAGGGAACTCTGGTGGCAGGCAGGTGCGCAGAGCAGCTGGTCCCACCCCTGTGTGGGTACTGCCATCTTGTGATGTTATGTTTGTCCATTTGTATATTACCTCTTAATAATATGGATAGCTCTATGGGCCAATTGGACTCAACTGGGCAATTTTTTTCTCAGGGTCTTTCTTGCAGCTGGAGCCAGAATCTTCTATAGACCAACTGGCTGAACAACCAAGATGGTTCATGCACATGACTGGCAGTTAATGCTAACTACTGCCTGGGAGCTAAGCTGGAGCACACCTGCAGTGGTCTTTCCATGTGGCTTGGCTTTCTTTCTTTTGTTTTTTAAAAAATATATTTTTATTTAATTTTTACAGAGGGGAAGGGAAAGAGATGGAGAGTTAGAAACATTGATGAGAGAGAAACATCAATCAGCTACCTCCTGCAACCAAGGTACATGCCCTTGACCAGAATTGAACCTGGGACCTTTCAGTCTGCAGGCTGATGCTCTATCCACTGAACCACACAAGTTTCGGCTAGCTTGGGTTTCTTATAGCATGGTAGGCCATGTCCACACGCCCCTCATGAGGCAGAATCCAAATTATTCTGAGAGGCCCAGGCAGAAACTGAAGCATTTCTTACAACCTAGCCTCAGATGTTCCAGATGTCATTTCTTTTGGATTCTAATAGTTTAAACCAGTGGTTGACAAACTCATTCGTCAATAGAGCCAAATATCAACAGTACAATGATTGAAATTTCTTTTGAGAGCCAAATTTTTTAAACTTAAACTTCTTCTAATGCCACTTCTTGAAAATAGACTCATCCATGCTGTGGTATTTGTGGAAGAGCCACACCAAGGAGCCAAAGAGTTGCATGTGACTCACAAGCCACAGTTTGATGACCACTGGTTTAAACAGTTACCACAACCAGTTTAGATTCAAGGGGATGGGGATTTAACTCTGCCTTTGGATGTGAGGAAGTAATTAGCACCATCTTTAGATTTATGTACCAAAACAGGTTTCACCAGTATTTTCACAGAGATACAAACTAATCTCCTGTGAAATGAGTATGGGATAGTTACAGGGGATACATCTCACTAAAACATTCTTCAAGAAGTAATTTTGAATCTGTTAAGTGTGTACATTTGTGATTTAGATCCATCATCACCCACAAGTTTTTCTCTAAAAACACCCAGTAAATATGAAATAAATTATTATGTGCTGCTTACTTTTCCTTTAAAGTACCTTAATATTGCTTTCTTTATAAAATGGAAATGAAACAAAAATCAATCATTAACTTTTTTCTTTGGCATTATTTTTGTAACCATCTTTACATTTTTCACTACTGACCAGTTATTTTCAGTTACTTCAAGATTTTCAAGATAAATATTAGTGGAATAAAACATCATGAATAAAAACGTATGTTAACCATATATTCTAGACACACAAATATTAAAAACAGATGAACAACCATTTTGTACATACGCTTTTTATTTATTGTATCCTGCTCATTTTATTTGAATATGTCCTCTATCAACCTAAAAATAGCATAAATTATAATTGTATTGTATTTCACAGAGAGCTTAAGTTGCATTAATATACAGCTCCTACAGGCAGTAATACTTTCAGTCATGTCAATACTTTTTTTTTCCTAGCTATCTTAAAGATCTGCCATTTATATTAATGATTTTATCTTTCAAATATTGATGGAAAACCACAATATCTTATGGTTACATTATTTGGGTCCAAGGGTCATATCAGTTATTATTAAGAGCAGTATAAGTCTCCCTACAAGAAAATATTTGTTGATAAGCAATCTTATTAGACTTCTCCTTCAGGAATATTATCAACATGCTTACTATCTCACACATCTACAAATATTCTCACTTGTTTATGCTAATACCTTCCCTCTTGCTAATTATCAACAAATTTATCTACCTTTAAAATTTAAATTAACACTGCAATTAATATTAATTTATGGGATCACTTAGTAAGTATTTTATCTTATTTCATTTGTATAATATTGATAGATATATATTTTTTCCTATTAAATTCAAAGCAGTCTTACAAATAAATGCCAAACTATTCACTTCAGCAGTTAGGAAGTTTCCTTTTGTAAACCAGTTAAGTAAATCCTCAGAAGTGATAACTTTTAGATTGCTTTGGATAGGCTTCTGATACTTCTGTTGTTGCCAACTCATCCCCTGAGAAATACTGTTCCAGTTCTTCAACAGGGTAATGTCACACCTGTGTACCTCTAACTCTGAACAATAGTGCATATAGGTTATATAACCTCGTTAGAAGTGTCAGTGATCTATCAAGGTTAATTCCATATTTCCTAAACCAATTCTGGTATAAAATGATGTCTTGAAAACCAGTTACCTTGAATCTTACTATTGTTTTACAAGTCTTTACTTAATCTGGAAAGATATGGTGAGGTAAGGATTTCAACAGAAAATCAGCAGGATAAAAGAAAAAATTCTATTTCTGAAAAAAAAAAATTCCAACAACTTGGAACAAAAAATGGATGGCAAGCCCTAAGTAGTTTGGCTAAGTGGATAGAGCATCTGAGGACTAAAGGACCCTAGGCTCGATTCTGGTCAAGAGCATGTACCTTGGTTGAAGGTCCATCCTCACTAGAAGGTGGACAGAAGGTAGCTGATCGATGTGTCTTTCTAATGAATGTTTCTAACTCTCTATCCTTCTCCCTTCCTCTCTATAAAAAATAGAAATATATTTTTAAAAAATGTTTGGAAAATCTGTTGCTGAATGTTGTCTATTAGTCTGACTCTGGGCATTTCTTTGTCTGGGATTGAGGTTCATCTGAGAATGTATGTTTTCTATCCTTGCGAGTAATAAAGAATAAAAGCAATTTCACAGCAATAGTAGAAGCTGGCCATTAACAGAATAGAAATATAGATGGATTTCTGGAAGACTGATAGAAGGATAGGGACACAATAAGCCAGATAAAACTGGTCTATAAAACATATGATTCAAATGATAGGACCTAAATGAAAATCCATTTGGATTTCCTTTTTTCATTTTACCTTTTTTCAGTGGGGAAGGGACTCTTCTCCAGTATCAGATGCAAATTTGGACATACCCCATGAGTATTCTGTTTCAGGCAATGAATAGTCACTTAACCTTATAACCAAAGATTCAATTTAGAAAGCAAAATATCCATCAAAATACTAATTAAACATGAATTAATTCAAGACTATTCTTTCTTAAAATATTTCTCTGTTCTCCAACTCTACTCCTGAAGGAGGATAGTTATTTTTTGTGCCAGTGATATAGTTGGTCTCTACTGTTTCTTCATATTCAAGGCTTTCACTCTAGCTGTAGTGTGGTCTATATGGAGAGGAAAAATATTTAAGAGGACACAAAAAATTTTACTTGGTTTGGATGGCTTCTCTTTTTCTGCCTCTAGCAAAGGCTTAACATCGACTGAAAATTTTTCAGGTATTTTAATATCTGATGATTTTTCTTATAGAATTCATTTGAGATGAGAAGATGTGTCTCTTTCCAATTGAATTATTATAATTCATTCCATATTTCCTACAAACCTATTTTTTATTTCCTGTTTTGTTTTTAAAAAAATCTATTTTTAGAGTATTAAGTTTATAATAAAGTTCATGGGAAGGTAGAGAAATTTCCCATATACTCCTGCCTCCCAAACATGCATAGCATCCCCCATTATCAATATTCCCCACCAGAGTGTATCTCTGTTACAACTGATGGACCTACATTAATACATCATTATCCTCCACAGTCCATCTTTCACATTAAGGATCACTCTCGGTGTTGTACATTCTACAAGTTCAGCAAATGTATTATGGCATGTATTCATTATTATGGTATCATACAGAGTATTTTCACTGCCCCCAAACCTACTGTGCTCACCTATTTATTCCTTCCTGCTTCCAAAATCCTAACAACCACTGATATTTTTATTATCTCCATAGTTTTGCCTTTTCCAGAAGGTCATATATTTGGAGTCACATAGCATGCACACATTTTAGATTGACTTCTTTTACTTAGTAATATGCATATAAGCTTCATCCATGTCTTTTTTTTCTCCTTTTAAAAAAGTTTTATTAAATTTATTGGGGTAAAATCTATATATATAAAAGCCTAAGCAACTATTCAATCATTCAACTGTTCAACCATTTGACTGTTCAATTGGTAGCTATGATGCACACTGACCACTCAACACACTGGCAGAGAAATATGGAACAGACTGATGAATCTCAGAGGAAAGTGGGGATAGGGGAGGGGGAGATAAATTAACCAACAATTTTATATGCATATTAGAAATCTGGTGCATGGATCCATGCACCGGTGAGGTCCTCCAGCCTTGTCTCACAAGCAGGTGATGTCAGAGAGTCGGTTTCAGCCCGATCCCCACAAGCCAGGCCTGGGGATCCCACTAGTGTGTGAATCTATGCATCAGGCCTCTAGTGGGTTAATAAGATTATATAAGTTTCAACTGTACTATTCTATAAACTTCATCTGTATATTTCATTGTGTTTTCAACACCCAAAGTCAAATCGCCTTACATCACCATATATTTGAACCCCTTTACTCTTCTACCTCACTCTTCTGCCTTACTCTACTCCCCTTCTCTCTGGTAACCATCAAACTTTTGTCTGTGTCTATGAGATTTTTGTTTGTCTTGTTGAATCATTAGTTGCTTTCTGTTTTCCATCCCACTATAAGTTAAATCTTATGTCTCACTACTTAATTTCTTTTTTGTGTTGAATAATAGTCCATTGACTGGATGGAACACAGCTTATCCACTAATCTACTTAAGAAGATCTTGGTTTCTTCCTAGTTTGGGCAAATATGAATAAAGAAACTTTGAACATCTGTGTGCAGGTTTTTGTGCACATATAAATTTACAACTCCTTTGAGTAAATACCAAGGAGTATGATTGCTGGATTACATGGTAAGAGCATATTTACTTTTGTAAGAAACCGTCAAACTTTTTCCAAAGTAGTAGTACCATTTTGCATCCCCACTGCAATGAATGAGGGTTCCTGTTGTGCCATAACCAGCATTCGGTGTTCTGAATTTTGGCAATTATGATAAGTGTGTAATAGTATTGTACATTTGTTTTAATTTGCATTTCCCAGTTGACATACCTTCTGATTTTTGTTGTTGGAGTTTCTCTATCTTTTAAAGAACTTATGAGACTGAATCCATTTTTATCTTTGTTAAATCCTCACAGGATATTTTTTTCATTAATTTTAGAGAGAGTGGAAAGGAGGGGAAGAGAGGAAGAGGAGAAAGAGAAAAACATTGATGAGAGAAAGACACATTAATTGGTTGTCTCCCACATGTGCCCCTACTAGGGTGAGTAACCTGCAATCCAGATACATGCCCTTGACCAGAATCAAATCCGTGACCCTTTGAATCTTGAGCCGGTACTCTAACCACTGAGTATGCTCAATGGGAAAGACAATAACCTAGTAATATTTTTAACCTAGTAATTTGAAAAGCAAGAAAACAAATAGTAAAACGAAATAGTTGTATATTAAATGTATTTGGCAAAGTAATGCAAAGAATCAAGCTCTAAAATTAATGATGTCCTAGAGAGGTTTTATTTAATTTGATCCATTGGAACATTATACTAGCATAAGATTAATCCTTAAGGTTCATTTCACTTTTTATAGATTTAATCACTAATTTTTCACCAAATACTTGTATATTACAATTAACTCAGCTTATAGGTATAACCCATGCACAAAATATGAAAGACTTAATCATAGTCAGAATAGAATGTTTGTTTTAATTAAATTTTTATGTTATAAATGAATTATGATAATGTTCTCAATTTTGTAAAACAGAAATAATAATGTTATATTTGATAACTTTAGGGTAAAGAGAGATATAAATATAAAAAAATACAGTCTGTTCATTTCAAACTTTAAAGTACAGGGAGTCAAGTAATACTTCAAATAAATAAAAATGAAAGACGAATGGAAAATTAGACAATTTAATAGCATATGGAGACAGAAGAAGATAGTAAAGAAGTTAGTGTAGGTAAGTTTGATTCTATATTTCCATCATGAAGAGTGAGAAGACACTTTAAATTTGATAAATCAAATAAAAGTGCAAAGATGTTTATAGAAGTGCAGTATCCAATACAATAGCCACTAAGCCACACATGGACATATAGAAATTTAAGTTGGTTAAAATTGAATGAAATTAAAATACATTGACATTGCACTCTAGCAATATTTCCAGTGCTCATTGTCATATATGGCTAGTGGCTACCCAATGGAAAGATGCAGAATAGACATATTTCTCACTATAAAAATTTCTATTGGACAACAATAATACAGAGTATTAAAAACAAATTCTAGAAATAATAACAGAAATACTTAAGATGGGTTAATCCTAATGAGGTGTTGGAGTTAAACAATTTTTTTTCAGACTGTGATATTTATTTTATTTATTTTTCAATTAAATCTTTATTATTCAGATTATTATATTTGTTTCTCTTTTTCCCCTCCAGAGCTCCCCTCCACCTGGCTCCCACCCTTCTCTCTATCTTTACTTCCCTCCCACTGACCTCATCCATAGGGGTATGATTTTTTTCCAGTCTCTCCCTGTACACCCCTCACCCTTTCCCCCTGAGAATTATCAGTCCACTCCCTTTCTGTGCTCCTGATTCCATTATATTCACTATTTTATTCTGTTGATCAAATTTTTAATTCACTTAATTTTTAGATTCACTTGTTGATAGATATGTATTTGTTGTTCATAATTTTTTATCTTTTACCTTTTTCTTCTTCCTCTTCTAAAAGAGTGCCTTTCAGCATTTCATATAATACTGGTTTGGAGTTGATGAACACCTTTAGCTTTTTCTTCTCTGTGAAGCTTTTTATCTGCCCTTCAATTCTGAATGATAGCTTTGCTGGATAGATTATTCTTGATTATAGGTTCTTGCTATTCATCACTTCAAATATTTCTTGCCACTCTTGTCTGGCCTGCATTGTTTCTGTTGAGAAATCAGCTGACAGTCATATGGGTGCTCCCTTGTAGGTAATGAACTGTTTTTCTCTTGTTGTTTTTAATATTGTCTCTGTCTTTTGCTCTTGGTATTTTAATTATGATGTGTCTTGGTGTAGTCCTCTTTGAATTCCTTTTATATGGGGTTCTGTGTGCTTCCTGAACTTGTAAGTCTATTTCTTTTACCAGATGTGGGACGTTTTCAGTCATTATTTCTTTAAGTAGGTTTTTAGTGTCTTGCTCTCTCTCTTCTTCTGGCACCCCCACAATTCTGATGTTGCTACGCTTGAAGCTGTCCCAGAGGCTCCTTACATTATCTTCACATTTCTGGATTCTTTTCTCTTCTTGCTTTTCCAGTTGAGTGATTTCTGCTTCTTTATATTTCAAATTGTTGACTTGATTCTTGCCTTTCTCCAGTCTGCTGTTAGGTCTCCCGGACCACAAAAGTCTCGGTCCCCAGGGTTTTGACCAAAACCGGGGTTTAGTGGAGTTAGAAGTGACACAGTTGGGAGAGTCTGTCTCCCCGCCCCACTTATGAAAGCCAGCAGCATAATCAGCAGTCTGTCCTATGCATTCAGTGTCGTGCGCACCACCAGACTTCTGATCTTTGCCACTCCCCTAAATTTCCATGCACTTCTCCCCCTTCACAGTCCTAACTCCCAAGTTTCAGCTGGATCTGGGGTTTAGTGTCATAGGGTAAGGGATTCAATGTCTTTGAGAGTCTCTGTCTCCCTCCCGCCAGAGAAAGCCAGCCAGGTTCTCTGGCACTTGCTCTCGCCATGCGCGCATCTCTGTACCTCAGCTTTTTGCAGCTCCTCTGGGTCTCTGTGAGCCCCTCTCTTTCCTTCTAGTTCCAGAATTTCACTCATCCAACTTTTCTGTGGTTCTGGATAATGTCCTTTCTGTCTTTTAGTTGTAGTTTTGAAATTGTTGTGCGAGGCAGCAGAGTAGGTGTTTACCTATGCCACCATCTTGGATCCTCCAGGAGTTAAACATTTTTAAGGATTTTTTTATTTTATACACAACTGGAGAGTTTAGATTTGTATTTCTATATGGCTATATTACTCTTAAAGTGACAAAATGAAACTATCAACACAATTTATTAGTCCCAAAAAATTGCTAGTTATAAATTTTCAGAAGTTCTACATTTCACTTAAAACAAGATAAGTAATGACAGACATAATTATTCAGAAAATATTTATCATCCTAAATGCAGGATGTACACAAAGAGTATGAGCAAATACTGAGCTATTTATTACTTGTTTAATACTGGGTAGTTTATTCTCTAGACTTCACATTCTCAAATGTATATTCGTAGTATTGTTATTGTTGAATTGTAGGCCATCGATGAAATAGAATGGCCTGGCTCCAATTGCTTCCATATTCACATATTATTAAAAAAAGATATTTTAGATTTTATTTCTTGAAAGGCAAATATAGCTAAAAAATTGATTATCAGATTAGCTGTTATCTGAAAGGAGAGAGGTGCACAAAAGAAATATTTAAGACAGACTGAAAGAATAGATTTGCCTAAATTATTTTGCATTTTTTCCCTACAATTTAGAATGCAGGGAATTATCCTCTTTTCCTATCATAGTAGCATAGTAAGACCCTGTCTTTAGAAAAAGCATTGCCTTTTTCTAAAAAGGTAGTATTATATGACATTTTTATATAAAAAAAAACAACTAATTTCATCACTTTGGAATCCTGCATCAATATTATTATATATGCTGATAAAATTGAATAGCTTTTGGAAAGTCACCAGACCTGCAAAAATCCTTTTTGGCTTACAATATTTGCATAATCTCTCCCACATACCAATGCCTTTCTTTCTTAGTTATTTTTATATATTTTCATTAATATAATCTTACGATATATAAACTTTAAGTCTTTTAAAATCAAACTACTAGTGGAAAAATTGAAATACAACATAAATTTGAATGTATGATATAGCTTCAACTATGTCAGAGTATTTTTTGGGAGAAGGTAAGGTTAAGCCACCTGAAAATATCCTAAATCAATAATAATAATTAGGTTACAGTACAATAAAAGTGTGCTAGTGTGTTTTCAATTTTCCACATATTCTATGATATTGTTAGATCACTTTTAAAATTTAAAAGAATAACTTAAAAAACACATACCATTTGATTCAAATAACCTTTAGATTTCTGGCATGAACAAGTTACCATTTTCATAGTGCCAAGAGTGTAAAATTCTCATAGGTATTTCATCCTTGAGTTTTCTTTTTTTTAAAAAAAGCGTCTCAATCACATACAGAACATTTGTGAAAAAGTCTTTACACTTATACACAGGAAATAATCCTCCTATTCTTTCTGGCTGAGTATATAGGAAATTTTTCAATGAGGATTTGAGTCCTTCATTTTTGGTACTGTCTTAAATACACTAAATTTAGATTAATTAGTTTCTGCTTAGTTGATAAATACATGATAAACTCATATCTAACTTTGGGAACATTAATTCAGTAAGAGAGTTTATGCTGAGCCCCAACAAACATGATAATATAGTGAATGTTTTGATAACTCTTACACAACATATAACTGATTTAATTAAATTTAATTTTTTTTATAAAAATAAAAGCTATACTTTAAACTAATTCTTAAATTATTATCTTTATTATGCCCCTATGTATAGTTTATAGAATAATACACATTACATTTTTAATTTAAATATTCAGAATGATCTAAGCTGATTTTCTTGAAGAATGGGGGCAGAATCTAGGTATTTAAGAATGCAGAGAATGACTTCCCCTTTTGAAAATATATAATGTGGTTCAGAAGCTAGAAACATAGTCTTCTTCAATAGCTCAATTTATGGTTTAATAGCTCATATGGTTAAATGTAAACTTTTTATTTGTATAGTTAAGGATTTGAGCCATTTCCAGGCATCAACAGTATCCAAATTTTTAGGAAGTCTTATACTTTCTACTTTCAAAATGTATGGACAATCTATCTACTTCTTCCTCTGTATCACCAGCTTAAGAAAACCCACTATTTTCTCACTCCAGAATTACCTCCTCTGAGCTCATATTTCTTCTCCCTGAGTATAATGTTGCCTGCATTACAAAGAGCAGACAGAGCACTTTTTAAAATACAAGAATCATTGCCCTGCCCCTTAGCATGTAATATATATGTTTTGGTGTCATCATTTTTAAAAATGTGTACGAAAGAGTACCTACCTGATAGGGCCATAAATATTTAGTGATCTCACTTATAAATGTATTTAGAAACAGTGTAAGACACATGATGAGTCCTTATTACATATTAACTTTAAAAATGTAATTCTATGTGAGCATGCTTTTGTATGTTTTGCTCATCACTTTAATACCCAGTGTCTTCAAAAGATGTTTCACATGCAATGCCAAACTTAATAGCTGAATAAATATGAATTGGTAGCACTAGGAAATAGGTGCTATTTAAGAGAAATATTTTAAGAAAAAAGTGGAAAAGGATTCTGCAGGAGTCACACATGTGTAAGTGTTGGGTCATGAGAACAAAGCATGAGCTCTTTTGGAAAATGAGTCACAGTTGGAAAGAAGATTCACTTAAAATATTCTGTAACTTGAGTTTAATTTCATAGAAATAGATAAAATTTCTCTAAATAGATACAAGGATAGCATATGCAAACCATATATGTGCATACTTGTATATATTTGGCTCAGTTTTCAATGGTTACAAGGGAGGCGGTATAGCAATCAATGGCACATCTTTTGGGTCCAGACTACCTGGGTTTTGGTTCTTGTTTTATCACTTAATGGCTGCATTACTATGGACAACTTCTGTGTTTCAGCTTTCTGATCTATATAATCAGAATAATAATAGCTACTTCAGAGTGTTGAGGATTAATTAAATTCCTATCTGTAATTATTATTTGTAATTTTTATCTGAAATTAGTATTTGTAATTAATATCTGAAATTGTACTTGGAACATTCTGACACATAGTAAATACTATATAACTGCTTGCTAAGTAATATAAAGGTTAATCCTTTTCACTTCATATTATAAGATTTGTTTAAGAGATGACATTTTTATTGGATTTTTTTCTTTCATTTTTCTTTTCTTTCTTTTCTTTTACTTTGACACCAATTAGTGACAATTAAAGTTATATAAGGAAATCATGAAGTGACAAAGTTTAGGATGAAATAAATTAAACAATGGTGAAACAGATTATTCATTTTTCCTGTGAATCCTCGTATTTTAAAAATCTACTATCATGAAAATGGGTTCATGATAGTATTTTTAAAAAGTCTGAATGGGAAACAAAACACAACAAAGACAAACATTAACATCTAAATAAGAGAATCTTGAAAAAGGCATTTACTTAAAACTGCTATTGCAAAGTGGTGGGCATGCCAGCATGTCTTGGCAGGGATGCCAGCTGAAATCTAGCTCTAAGGTCTTGGAACCTGGACTTCCATAATAAATTGCGGTGGAGTAATGATTAGATTGAGGGATGATCCAAATAAGCAATTTAATGAAGCAAGGAGTGCAGCTGTCTTTGCAAAGGATGCAAACTTTGAACGTGAAATTCAAAATTTTATCTTTGCAGAGAGAAAAGATGGCAAACAAATAGGTGGACCTTCTTGCACTTCCTACCAGGGTTAGACTGGAAATAAAACTAAATTATTAACTGAGTTACAGCTGAGAATGAGATATATCAAGGAAGAATAGAAAACTCTTTGACTGCCAGGAAGGGTGAGGTCATGAGAGGGGCTGACCCAGCTTCCATGATCAACAGATTAAGAGTAGGAGGGATCTCTTGCCTGCAGGAGGGCTGTTTCCCTCCCTTGAGTACCAGTTTTATGCCACTGTGATCTGAGAAGATGCTTGATATGATTTCTATCTTCTTGAATTTGAAGAGACTTTGCCTATGATCCAACATATGGTGTATTTTTGATAATGACCTACCTACATGCACTTAAGAAGAATGCATATTCTGTGGCATTGGGATGAAATGTTCTGAAGATGTCAATTAATTCCATCTGGTCTAGTGAGTCATTTAGGACTGATGTTTCTCTGCTGATTTTTTATTTAGAGGATTTGTCCAATGGTGATTTGGGGGTATTAATGTCTCCTACTATGATTGTATTGCTATCAATCTCTCCCTTGATGTCTCCAGGGTGTTTTTTTTTATGCCAGATAGATTTTTGGAGAGTTCTTTCTAGGTCTGTGAAATATGCCATTGGTATTTTAGTGGGGAGTGCATTGAATCTATAGATTGCTTTGGATAGTATGGACATTTTAATGGTGTTGATTCTCCCAATCCATGTATATGGTATATTCTTCCATCTATTTATGTCTTCCTCTATCCCTTTATCAGTGTCCTGCAGTTTTCCATGTATAGGTCTTTTACCTCTTTAGTTAAGTCTATTCTTAGGTATTTTAATGTTTTTGATGTGATGGTAAGTGGGATTTCTTTTTTAGTCTCTGTTTCTGTAATTTCACTATTGGTATATAGAAATGCCATAGATTTCTTGGCATTAATTTTGTATCCTGCTACTTTGCCAAATTCATTTATTAAGTCTATTAGTTTTTTGATGGAGTCTTTCAGGTTTTTTTTATGTACAATACCATGTATCTGCAAATAAGAACAGCTTTATTTCTTCTTTCCCAATTTCGATGTCTTTTATTTCTACTTCTTGTCGAATTGCAATGGTTAATACTTCTAGTACTATATTGACCAGGAGTGGTGAGAGTGGGCATCCCTGTCTTGTTTCTGTCCCTAGGGAAAAAGGCTTTAGTTTTTGTCCACTGAGTACAATGTTGCCTGTGGGTTTGTCATATATATCTTTTATGATGTTGAGGTATGATCCTTCTATTCCCACCTTGTTGAGAGTTTTTATCAAGAAAGGGTGTTGAATTTTGTCAAATGCTTTTTCTGTATCAATTGATATGAATATATATTTTTTATCTCTCAATTTGTGAATATGATGTATCACATTTATTTATTTGTGGATATTATACCATCCTTGCATTCCTGGGATAAATCCTACTTGGTCATGGTGTCTGATCTTTCTGATGTACTGCTGGATCCAATTTGTTACAATTTTGTTGAGGATTTTGGCAATCATGAAGGATATTGATTTTTAATTCATTTTCATTATATTGTATGTATCTGGTTTTGGTATTGCGGTGATGCTGGCATCATAGAAGGTGTGTGGACATGTTTCTTCTTCTTGAATTTTTTGGTATAGTCTGAGGAGGATAAGTTTTAATTCTTCATTGAATGTTTGGTAAAACTCCCTTGTGAAGCCGTCTGGCCCTGGGCATTGGTTTGCTGAAAACATTTTGATGACTACTTCAATTTCATCCATAGTTACTGACCTATTGAAATGTTTAGATTCTTCTTCATTGAGTTTTAGAAGGTTATATTTTTCTAGGAATATGTTCATTTCCTCCAGATTTTCCATTTTGTTGAAATAGAGCTGTTCATGGTATTTTTTAACAATCATTTTTATTTCGGTGCAGTCTATTGTTATTTCACCTTTTTCATTTCTGATTTTGTTTATTTGGGTCCTCTCTCTTTGCTTCTTGATGCACCTTGCCAGAGGTTCATCAATTTGGTTTATCCTTTCAAAGAACCAGTTCTTGCTTTTGTTGATCTCTTGCATTTTTTTTTGATCAATGTCATTTATCTCTGCTCTGATCTTTATTAAGTCCTTCTTTCTGTTTACACTGGGCTTTTCTTGTTGCTTTCTTTCTAGCTCTTTGAGTTGTAGGGTTAGGTAATTTATTACCATTGTTTCTTTTTTTGTGTGTGTGTGAGTAGGCTTGTAGGTCTATGAAGTTCCCTCTCAAGACTGCTTTCACCATGTCCCATAGATTTTGGATTGTTGTGTTTTCATTGTCATTTGTTGCCACAATGTTTATTATTTCTTCTTTGATCTCTCTGGTAACCCAGTCATTGTTTAACAGCATGCTGCTTAGTGTCCAAGTGTTTGATTTTTTTGGATTGTTTTTATTGTAGTTGATTTCTAGTTTTATGCTACTGTGATCGGAGAAGATGCTTGATATGATTTCTATCTTCTTGAATTTGAAGAGACTTTGCCTATGATCCAACATATGGTATATCTTTGATAATGACCTACCTATGTGCACTTAAGAAGAATGTATATTCTGTGGCTTTGGGGTGAAATGTTCTGAAGATGTCAATTAATTCCATCTGGTCTAGTGAGTCATTTAGGACTGATGTTTCTCTGCTGATTTTTTATTTAGAGGACTTGTCCAATGGTGATTCTGGGGTATTAATGTCTCCTACTATGATTGTATTGCTGTCAATCTCTCCCTTGATATTTTTCAGGGGAATTTTTTTTTTTATGTATTTGGTTGCTTCTGTATTGGGTGCATATATGTTTACTAGATTTGTTTCTTCTTGTTAGATTGCTTCCTTTAATATTATAAAGTGGCCTTTATCTCTTGTTATGTCCTTCACTTTGAGATTGAATTTATCAGATATAAGTATTACTACCCCAGTTTTTTTATTTTTTATTTCCATTCACCTGAAAAAACTTTTTCCATCCCTTTACCATCAGTCTGTGTACCTCATTTTAAATGAAATGGGTTTCTTGTAGACAGCATATATATGGATTGTGTTTTCTTATCCAATCTGTTACCCTATGTCTTTTGATTGGGGCATTTAATCCATTTACATTTAAAGTTATTACTGACAGGTAATTGTTTGTTGCCATTTTTATTCTTTATACAGTGGTACCTCAAGATACAAGTGCCCTAACATATGAAATTTTTGAGATACGAGCCGTCAAGCAAGCGATTTTTGCTTTGAAATACGAACAACATTTGAGATAGGAGTAATCACGCCATTGGCTGGCTGCACACGACCTACCAGTTTACCGCGACTCAAGCGTCTCATAGTTTCCATGCCTCAAGGTTATGGAACGAATTAAACTTCTATCTCGAGGTAACACTGTATCTGTGTTCCATCTTCACTTCCTATGTATTTTCTTCATAGCAGACGCTTTAGCATTTCTTGCATTGCTGGTTTGGTGGTAATAAATTCCCTTAGTCCTTTTTTGTCTGTGAAGCTCCTGATTTGACCTTCAATTTTTTTTTTTTTTTTATGGATAGCCTTTCTGGGTACAGTATTCTTGGATTCAGCCCCTTCCTTTGCATGACTTTGTATATTTCATTCCATTTCCTTCTGGCTTGATGAGTTTCTTTTGAGAAATCAATTGCTAGACTGATAAGGGTTTTTTTAGGTAACCTTCTGTTTCTCTCTGGCAGCTTTAAGATTATTACTTTGTTGTTGGTGTTTGCCAGTTTAATTATAATGTGCCTTGGTGTTGGTCTTTTGGAACTCATTTTGCTTGGGAAACTGTGAGCTTCTTGGATCTGTGTGGATTTTTTTTTCTCTATATCAGGGAAGTTTACTGTCATTATTCCTTCAAACAGGTTTTCTATTCCTTGCTCAGTTTTCTTCCCTTCTAAAACCCATATATTGCAGATGTTGTTTTGTTTCATGTTGTCCCAAAGTTTGCTTCAGCTCCTCTCTTGTTCTTTAATTTTTTTCCTAGAAGCTGCTCTACTTGAGTATTTTTTTTACCTTGTCATGTAGATCACTAATGTGGTCCTCTGCTTCTTCTAGTCTACTCTTGATGCTTTCTATTGAGTTCTTTATAGCAGTGATGCCAATTTTCATTTCTTCCTTACTCTTCTTTATTTCCTCTTGGTTCTTACACATATTGTCAAATTTATCTTCCATTATTTTCAAACACCTTATGACCATTTCTGAATTCTTTCTCTGGCAGATTGCTAGCCTCCATTTCTTCTACTTTCCTTTTTGGTTGATGCCTGTTTTTTTCATACATGAGCTGTTTCTTTGTCTCCTATGTTTTCTCATCTCTGGGTGTCTGGTTATGTAGTTCTCTCTCTCCTGTGTTGATTTAAAGGCACAAAATACAACACAACCAGGTTCAATGCACAAGGCACTGAACAGAAATTATTCACAATATTAATAACCCCAAATAAAGTTTTTCACCAGAGAAAGGCAAATGAGAGGATATGATAGAAAGAAGAGAAGAGAAAAAGAAAGAGAGAAAGAAAAAGAAAGAAAGAAAGACAAAGAAAGAAGTGCAAAAATGAAATTGGGAAAAGGAGAGAAAAGAAGGAGAATACAAAAAATGGAGATGAACAAACTATATATATGGAGAGAAAACTCCAAAAGAACAGCCAATAATCCAAACAAATGCCAGCAACAAGTACCTAGAGATGAATACAAACTATGAACAACAATTAATATAAAGTGAGGCAAGGGAAAATAGTAGCAAAAAAAAAAACAAACAAAAAAGAATAAACAAAACAATCTCACAAAGAATCATAAAAATCAATATAGTCAACAATCAAATAAACAACAACAATAAGACAGAGAGAAAAACAAAATTTTGGATAGTGAAAATAGAGAAGAGAGAGGTAAGTATGGACTTGGAGAAGTGGATTGGAAATTAGATATATACGTAGGGTGAAATTTTAACAGAGGGTAACAAGAAAGAATAGGGAAAATCTAAAGCAAGAAAAAGGTAAGAGAAACAGGACAACAAAAGGGGAAAGTTAGGAAGAGAGTGATGGCATAAAGGTAAACTTAAGATCGAGTAAAATGATGCTAAAGGGAAGATGAAAATAGAATGTAGAACACTATTCCCAAAGTAAAATAAAGAGAAAATAAAACACTTTTTTTAAAAAAGGTAAAATACTGTTTGAAAATAAAAATGTAATAACTAAAAGGTAAAATCAAGTGAGGAAAAAAATAGTTTCTTAAGTAAAAGATGAAAATAAAAATAAAATGTGCAGTAGTGAAGGACATTCACTTCCTCTACTATTCTGTTAGTCAGCACATTATTGTAGTTCCCTGCGTTCCACTGTTTCTCAGTGTTGTAAGCCAGTCCTTATTTTTAAACAGGCAGTGTGTGTTAATTTCTTGTATTCTTTTATTTGTATTTATACAAGAGTCAATTTGTGATTCAACCCCTGGTGGCAGTGTTTCTGGATTAACCTCCAGGTCTATAGGTCCTCTTTGCCAGTGCTTAGATTCTGCTTTTCCTGTGGATTCAATACTGGTTTGTGGGAATGGGATGCCCCAGAGCTAGTTCTCTGATGGTTATCCTCTTCTCCGATCCCCAGGATCAAAAAAAACAACTTTCCCTTACAGTCTCTTAGGGTGTCCCCAGTTGGGTTATCCCATGTCTTGGGCTTAGTAATCAGAAGCAAGGACTTAACGGAAAAAGAAAAAACAAACAAAAAGCCAGCATAAGTGTGCAAACTCTGGGGCTGTGCACAAGTCTGTGCAGTCATTTTTTCTCCCTAGAGTCTAAGCAGCAAGCACACTTTTAAAATTTTAGGCTGTTTTTTTCTTGCGTCATATCAAACTGGGTTGCTTTTAAGAGTTCTTTTTCTGTTAGCAGCTCTGAGGACCCCCTTCCACATTCATGGGTCACACTATCCCCAACAGCCATGAATTTTTCTAGGCCCAGACTTTCCCTGGTCCTCCAGCTCCCACAGTGCACGCATTTCTCTCCTTGCCAGGAGCAGACCTCACCTCAACCCAGTCGAAATCTGTCTTTTCTGTGGTGGAGTGTAGAGCTCCTCTGAATCTGCATGTTTGTGCCAATTGGGGACCAGTATTCTGGGATTCTCAGCTGTTCAGTCCTTTGAAAAGTAAGTACTATTTCATCATACACAACAATCACATTTTGTTTATCCATTGATCTATTGATGGACACTTGACTTGTTTTCACCTTTTGACTCTGTGAATAATGCTGCTATGAACATTAGCATGCTTTTTTTTTTGTTAGCACAGTTTTATTTGCTCATGAGTCTGCAATCAGGACTGGGGTCAGCTGGCTGTATCTTCTGCTGGTTTTGTCATGGTCCCTCCTGTGCATTAAGCTAGTGGGTCCACCCAGGGTCTGAGATCTCTTTTACTTAATACTAGTGACCTGGTGCACGGATTCATACACATTGAAAGGAAATTAATTAGAAAAAAATATTTTAATATCGCTATTTACCCTTTCTCTATAATGGAAGTGTCAACCAAATTTGTGCTTGACAATGACAAATCAAAACACATGCATGCGATTGGCACCAGTAAGAGCTTTATATGTATCATGCATGCGTGTGTCAATGTAACCTCTTACTTCTATAACTAGGTGTATGAAAATTTGTGCACTTGGTTGGGGGGATCCTTCAGCCTGGCCTGCACCCTCTCACAATCTGGGACCCCTTGAGAAGGACCCCTAGGCCTGGCCTGGGTTTGGGGCCTATTGGGGCTTTCCTTCCCCCAGCTGTAGGCAGCTGGCCTCACCCTCACCTCTGCCACTGCTTGCCATTTGTGCAGTGCTGTCCCCCCCCCCTTTCCCTTGCCACTGGTGGCCTCCTTCTGCAGATGGCAGGCTGAGGTGTGATGGCATGGCTAGCTTGGACCTCCTGTCGGGCAATCGCTGGCCGGTCCACACACCTGCCACAGAGTCACTGGGCCTCTGCCTTTCTTTGCTGGGGAACGGGGCCATGACTGCGAGAGGCTGTCTGCCTACCTGATCACCCCTAACCACTTACCTGCCTACCTGATCACCCCTAATTGCTGGTCTGCCTGCCTGATGACCTCTACCCACTTGCTTGGGGACAGGGAAAGCCTGCTGAGAGGCCGTGGTGGTTCTGGTTTCTGGTCATTCCAGTTGTTACGCCTATAGTGGTTGGCCTTTTATTATATAGGGTAATAAAAGCATAATATGCTAATTTGAATGGACGTCCTTCTGGACAAAGTAAAGGCAATGAGGGCCAAGCCCTTTGCATGAATATTGTGCATCGGGTCTCTAGTATATAGAATAACTTGCTTAATTAGACCTGCTTTCTGATTTAGCTTAACTTTTTCCAGTCCAGTGAAGCACCCCAATGTCTCTTTCAGGTAATTGTCAGCGACACAGTAAATGTCAATACGAAGCAGATTATTATTGCAGATCATGCAGAGAGAACAAAGGATGAAATATTTAACTGTAGCAGCGTTTGATTATATTCTGTGCAGTAAAAAAACCTGAAGTCATTTTCAAGTTCCACCATTTCTTACTTCGTTTCAGTTGGGTCAAGTTTCTAAGCTTTCCAAGTCTCTATTTTCTGGCTAATGAAAAGAAAATAGGTTTCTTCCAAGTCTCCTATCTACCTACTCCAGGACTTCTGTGAGGATCAAATGAAATGAGGCATGTGAAAATGCTTCACAAACATTTGGTTAAAGTATAAAATGTTTGCACCTGGCTATAAAGCAAACTGTGTTCCTGGGATGAAGAAACTCCAAAGAGGGTAGTTGCTGGGGAGATTAAGCCAGGTACTGCTATGTGATGTCATTACCTCATGCCCACAGTGTCTGTTTCTGGGCTGGGCTGGGCTGTGAGTCACATTTTGTGTCATGAGGTCTTGGCATTGTTGGCTGTGATTTGGTGGGCTGTTGCTCTGGGGTGGTGGCATGGCCTGTGTCCTACTTACAGAAAGCTGAGTGTTGGTTTGTCAGTGCTAGGTCT
Source organism: Lasiurus borealis (assembly GCA_004026805.1). Lineage (NCBI taxonomy): Eukaryota > Metazoa > Chordata > Mammalia > Chiroptera > Vespertilionidae > Lasiurus > Lasiurus borealis. Next base: position 68,563 of record PVJN01001678.1, read on the forward strand.
GCGGTGCTGTTTAATTTTTATTGATTTCAGAAGGAACGGAGAAGGAGAGAGAGATAGAAACATCAATAATGAGAGGCAATCATTGCCTGGTTGCCTCCTGTATGCCCCCTACTGGAGATCAAGCCTGCAACCTGTTATATGCCCTTGACTGGAGTCAAACCCAGGACCCTTTAGTCCACTGGCTGACACTCTATCCACTAGCCAAACCAGCTAGGGCAGTGCAGTTTATTTTTGCCTAAATGGCCAGTGCATGTCATGGCATCTCCTGTGTTGAGCATCTGCCCCCTGATGATCAGTGCACATCATAGTTTCTGGCCTGACAGACATGTAGCCTTTTATATACATAGATATAGATAGATATAGATAATACTGTATTAGTGAGAGTGAACAGACAAAAAGAAAAAATAAAAGGCATCCAAATTCGAAAGGAGATTGTAAAACTGCCTTTATTTACAGATTACATGACATGATTTATAGAAAATCCTATGACTGCACCAAAAAATTTCCAGATTAAATAAATTAATTCAGTTATGTAGCAGAATACAAAATTAACACCAAGAAATCAGTGTTATTTTTGTACACCAATAATGAACTCTAAGAGAAAGTAAAAACCAATCCATTTACCATTGTAAAAAAAAATTAAGATACTTAGGAATAAACATAACCGAGGAGGTAAAGACCTGTACTTAGAAAATTACAGAACATTGAAAAAAGAAATAGAAAAGATATAAACAAGTTGAAGAATATATCATGTTCATAGAATGGTAGAATTAACATCATTAAAATGTCCATACTACCCAAAGCAATCTATAAATCCAATGCAATCCCTATTAAAATACCAATGGCATATTCTACAGATCTAGAACAAATACTCCAAAAATTTATATGGAATCAAAAAACACCCAAAGTTAGGAGGATCTTAATATTAGATATAAAGCTATACTACAAAGCCACTGTAATCAAAACAGCCTGATACTGGCACAAGAACAGGTATATATAGAACAATGAAACAGAACAGAGAATCCAGAAATTGACCCAAGTCATATTCAATTAATATTTGATAAAAGGAGGCAAGAGCATACAATGGAGTAAAGACAGTCTTTTCAATAAATGATGTTGAGATGGACAGATAAAAAAATGAAACTCTAGTACCAACTTACACAATACACAAAATAACTCAAAATTGATAAAAGGCTGAAATGTAAGACATAAAACCACAAAAATCCTATAAGAAAAGAGAGACAATACAATCTCAGACATCTCACATAGCAGAATTTCCACTGATACAATGCCTAGGGTAATAGAAACAAAGAAAGAAAATAAACAAATGAGACTACATCAAAATAAAAAGCTTCTGCATAGCAAAATAAACAGCACCAAAATGAAAATGGAACCCCCTGTATAGGAAAACATATTCGCCAATGATACATCTCATAAACAATTAATTTCCAAAATATATAAAGTACTCATACAAATAAACAAAAGAAAGACACCCCGATTGAAAAATGGGCAGATGACCTGAATAGACATTTCTTCAAAGAGGACAAACAAATGGGCAAGAGGCATGTTAAAAAATGTAACCCCACTAATTATCAGAGAGATGCAAATTAAACGGCAATAAGATACCATCTCACTTCTGCTACCAGAATAGCTACCATTTACAAATCAACAAAGAATAAGTGCTGGTGAGGATGTGGAGAAAAAGGAAACCTAGTTCACAGCTAGTGGTAATGCAGATTGGTATGATTACTGTGATAAAAAAAAAAGTGTAGAGCTTCTTCAAAATATTAACAATGGAACTCTCCTTTTACCCAGTGACCCCTTTTCTAGGAATATATCCTAAGAAACCAGAAATATCAATCAGAAAGAATATGCACCCTTATGTCTATAGCAGTTTTATTTACAATGGCTAAGATCTGGAAACAGCCCAAGTTCCCATCAGTTGCTGAGTGGATAAAAGAGCCATCGTATATTTACATAGCTGTAAAAAAGAAGGATCTCTTACCCTTTGAGACAGCATGAAGGGCCCTGCAGAGTACTATAGTAAGTGAAATAAGTCAAAGGACAAGTATCACATGATTTCACTTATATGTGGAATGCAAGGAACAAAATGAACTGATGAACAGAAAAGATCCAGAACCATAGAAGCATGCAATAGACTGACCTATTTCAGAGGGAAGGGGAGAACTGGTGGAAAAGATTTTCCAATTAACTTATATGCATATATACATAGCTCATGGGTAGACATTTGTGTGGTGAAGGCCTGGAGAGGGGGTGGGTGCAGGCTGGAGGGGTCTAATGGGCGAGGGTAGGAGACATCTGCAATACTTTAAATAAGAAAGCCAAATTAAAAACAAAACAAAACAAAGGGAATGATGTTCTGCTTTAACAAATCTGTGGATGTGGTTGTTAGTTATGGAACCTTCACTATGTTTATTGAGTCCCTCAGGTTTCTAATTTTGTGGAACCCAGGGTAGTATAACAAATATAGTGGATATATCAGGGCTGATGGCAGTCCCTGAACCATTTTTAAAACTGTAGCATCAAAGATGAGGTACATTAGGCAAGTAATGATATTTAGAACTGAAATAATCTATAGTAAAAGCATAATATGCTAATTAGATCAGACGTCCTACTGGATGACCTTTCAGATGAAGCTGTGGTGGGCAGGGGCTGAGGCAGAGGTGGCTGCATTGGCAGCCAAATTTTGTGCATCGGACCTCTAGTTTTTAATAATTTTATGAGTTTCTATCAGTGACTACTGTTGATGTCTTCTAACCAACTCAATGTAATATACAAAAGAACATCATAGCAGACCAGCTTTGAAGACGGTGTAAACTCATGTAATAGCAGAGTTATGGTTCAAAGAGAGTTTCATTTTCATGATAAACATTACTGTGTGTGACAGAATTTCTATAGCAAGTATAAGCTCTTTTTGTACAGATTTGTACTGTGTGCACTGGATATTTACATAGTTTTCTTACTTTCCCCAATTATCATTGTGGAATTATTGAAAATAAAAGTACATATCTTACCTAATAATAGACAAACATGCTAATTGACTGTTCCTTCACGATGCCCACAGTCAACAAAAATGGCAGTTAATTCGCGTACTTGGCTGCCAAGCTTCCTGCCCCATCCCAGGCTGCTCTGGGCCTCTGAGCATCATAGGAAGGTATAAAGGTGGCTCTAGATCAGAGGGAACGTGGTGGCGACAGCCAGGGAAAGGAAGGCCCATGCTGGCATTTATCTTCGTGGTGCATCAGGCTTCTAGTACATATATAAAATATCCTACTATCCATTGTGGTAGCCACTGTCACATATAGTTACTTAATTTTCAATTTATTGAAATTAGTGGAAATTGAATATTCAATTCTTTGGTCATAGTAAATGCAGTCAAATACACAAGGGTCGCATGGGATTGTGCTACTGTATTGGAAAGCACACATACAGAAATCCCTAACATTGTATTAAGTTATATTAGACATTAGTTCTAGTAGCATTAATATATAGCATTTGTTTTAGATAAATCATAAATAACCTTAATATTTTATTTGAAAGTTGTCCATATTCTCAATGGACTAGACATTTTATTTTTTCCCATTGAATAAAAATACTCAAAACCAAGCATAAAACTTGTGTATATATAAACCATTTTTCTTATATATTTTAACCTCTGAAGCAAAATAAGTCAGGAGTGATAAGTCAAGCATAGCAGTTAACTATATTAATACTAATCTAAGTCAACCTGGTATTTATTTGCATTTTCCACTAATTTAGAAAATTTTATTTTCACCTGTAGAAATATCAGATATTACAATTGAATTCCAAAAACCATGAATGTAAATATAATAATACTATGGACTGTAAGTGGAATTTATCACTGAAATACTAGAGGAGCCTCACAAAAGAAGTGTATAGTTGGATGTAGTAGTTCCCTGAGCAATAAAAAAACACATTCTCATAACAACTAAGAATGCATATTCACATATAAAAATCTTATAGTTATAATGACTATTTATTGATTTTTAATAAACAAAATAGGGACAAGTACTATTTTTACAGTTTAAATGTGTATTAAAATATTATGAAAAGTTAATAAATGTGGTTAATAAAGATGGTAAACTTGACCAAAAAAATAAATATAATTAGTATTTAAACACAATTATTTAGCATATATTTTTTGTAGAGATGTAAAAGAAACAATCTCTGATCTTTAAAAACTTTTCAAGGTCCTTGGGAAGATTGGATATGTGAATCAAAGTTGGTCAAGAATGTGAAAAATCATATGCTTATTTTTAAATGATTGGTATGACTGAGTTATGTATAATTTTTAATCACCTGATAATTATAATATGACATTGAGAAATGTTTATGTTCCATGAAACAACTTTAATAGCCTTAGTTAAGAAATGCACTGTGATTAAAATGATAGAGATACCCTGACAAAAAGGTAAATATTAGGTAGATTAAGTTTTTATAGGGTTGTTATAGGCCACTTGGAAATATAATGAGATGTCATTCAAGATTTGTTCTTTTATTTTTATCAAGTTTAATATACAAAAAAATACAGAACTTAAAAAATGCCAACTTAACAAAAATATTTTTATAAAACACTTTACCCACAAAATTCAGGTTGAGAGATATATTAAGGAATTACTTCTTTTCCTCTGACACTTTTATTTATCTTTAATTTGTTGTAGTAAAAGAGGATATTTTGTATTATTTGTATTAAAATATTTTGTGGACAAGGATTATTAATATGGATATTATTAATACATTAAACATTTAACTATTTGACATATCTAAATATTTTTTATCACAAAACCCATTTTTACTGAAACACGGCGTAAGGGGTCTGAATACATGTATAATATAAGACAAAATACTAACACTATTTTGATTGACTAATTTGAGATTCTTATAGAAATTAATAGCAATATTCTTGTTATAGTGTTATCTTATTTGTTCTGATACAAATAATATTTTCATTTAGAAACAGTTTTTTAAAGTAGTTTTATGTCTATCAATTGTTTACTGTTTGAATTTTAGAATAGTGCTTGATATTTATTATAAATCAATGAAAACAAAATTGTTTTGACAGAACTGATCATTCAGGGTCATAAAAGATACACTGAATAATATGTTACTAGTAAAATTAAAATAAAATTATATATATCACTTAAAAAATTCTCTACATAATTTAGCTAAAATTACCTTTTGTGGATACTGATGCCACACAGAGTATTAGATTTTATTTAAAAAATACAAGTTAGTTTAATCTAGTTAAATTATTTGGCCATTGTGCATAACTTTTAATATTGTATTTGATGTTAGTAAAAGTTCATGCATTAGCTTTCAGAGGATGAATCAACCAAAACTAAGTGTAAGTTTAACTCAAACAAAAGTAGTAACTACAGATACCATGTCTAAGAGGGGAAGAGTAAGATTCCTCTACTTTTTTATAACTATAATAAATTGGGACTTCATTAGGGGATATTATAGAATGATTTGTGTTGGAATAATTCTCATGTATTTGCCCTTCAATATAACATAAACTCTTGATGGTTAGGAACTAAATATAATAATCTTTGTACCTTGCCCATAATGTTCAGCACAAATGCACATGAAAATCTCGCTTGGTAAACGGTTACTGAATTAGAAAACTACTAGGAAGGATGTTTGCATTGGATTACAAGCTTAGACACTCACACATATATATTATTTCTGTAAATAATATATATACATATATTTTTCTTTTACCATAAAATACCATACTACACAAGAACAAAATGAAGTATTGCAGCAGAACAAACTGTAATTCATTTTATGTAGTCTCAAGTTAATATTTTTTCTGTGAGATTTTTAAGATTTAATATGCTAACAATAAAGTAAAATACCCAGCACTGCTTTGAATTTCTTATTTAATGAAAGTATTAACTACATCCTAATATCAAAGAAAAAAATTCTAATGTAAATGTGTGTGTTTTTCCCCTGCATATATATATATATATATATATATATATATATATATTTAATACAAAGGGCATTAAATTTACAATATTTCACCCTGTGGACTTTTTTTTTTAACTTTAGCTATTCACATGCTAAAGCATACAATTTAATCTTTTATTTATTTTTATTTTTTTATTTTTTAAACAGTAATTATTTTATTTTATTATTATTTTCATACATATTTCCCCATTGCCCCCCCTCCCTCCCAGGCATATCCCAACCCCCCAGTGTCTATGTTCATTGGTTATGCTTATATGCATGCATACAAGTCCTTTGATTGACCTCTTATCTACCTCACCCAACTTTAATCTTCCTGCTGTAATTTCACAGTCTGTTTGAAGCTTTACTGCCTCTGTATCTATCCTTTTGTTCATCAGTTTATAATGTTCTTTATTATCCACAAATGAGTGAGATCATGTGATGCTTCTCCTTCATTGACTGGCTTATTTCACTAAGCATTTTAATTAATTTATATTTTAAAGTTAATGACATGACAATAATAGTACTGTTTACAGCATATCTCTCAATTTTATATTAACAAAAAAGACTCAGACATTGTATCTATTCAAATTACTAAATTAATATTTGAAGATCTGATGTTTTGATACACTACAGGATCAACATTCTTTTTATGGTGCTTCTACCTTGATTTTAGACAATAAAAATCAGAGATATAAATGGAATAACTTACTCTTCTATCAGAGTAACATACTTAAGACTTTTTCAAGCTCTGAAAAATGCTATTAAACATTATAATCCTTTTTTTCCCAAAGGAATTAATTGCAAGTTAAGTCTCTCCTCCTTTCATCCTTTTAAAAAGCAAATAGTATTTGTGAATTCTATTATTTCTACTGTAAATGAAAGCTTAGACTAATTTTAGTATAATATATTCTATTTAATGAAATGTAATCATTCTTACTAGAATCCAGACCAATGATCTGAGAGAATACTAATTGTGAACAATATAGTATTGAAAAATGAGACATGAATGCTTTTTTGAATATTGGTACGATTTAAACAGACAAGTGCAGATAAATCTACATGAATATTGCATTTGGTTCATTGAGCGGCTTATAATTTTTGAACTGTCACATGTCAACATTAAAAAAATACAAGTAGTACATTTCTGTTAAGTGCAATTGCTTCTAGCTCACATAAGATAACCATGACAATATTTTAAAAGTTCGCTTTTAAAAACAAATTATTTTTACTCATATAACCACTAACTCTTCTCTGAATGAAGAGAACCTTGTATATGGAAAGAATTCAACCAATATTTTAAAATGAATACACATATGAACATTGTTTATATGTGTGTAAATAAATGTAAAGTTATATGTATATAACCTATAACACAAGTAGACAAATGGTTATGATAATCCTTTTTATAATCATGTTTTAAATTAATAATCATGTCAAACCCATGGAATCGTCTTATAGTCAAAGATCATGATAATTATATTTCAGTTAAACTTTTTTAAATTTTACATGAGGATGTTATCTTTTAGACAATACAATAGACAATATTTAACATATGAAGTGTGTTTATCTTAATATTGAGAAAAACGTTGTAATTATATTTTTCTTAAAAACCCAAACCAGAATGTGACTATCAATTATTTGACCAGGTAAAATTAGTATAGTATGCTATAATGGCTGATTTATTTAAACAAACAAAAATTGTGAACTTAGGTGAATTGTAGGCAGGGGTGAGGATAAAAATCTAGTTTAATCAAGTTGTTTTTTGTTACTCTGAAGTAATAGTTTAAGTTTCACATATTGTACCATGACTTGTAATTAAGTGTGAGTCCTAGAAATTAACCTTAGCTTTTATAATTTTTTTTTCTTCCCTCCCTCCCTTCTTTCTTCCTTCCTTCCACTCTGTCTGTCTATTAGAACCATTCCCTTATAGCTTAATTTTAAAAGAAGATTTTTTATTTTTTTATATTATATTCTCTACAATGTTATAATCAAGCAAAGTATCAGAATTTGACATTTTGATATTAAATATTTTTACTCTAGGGATTCTTTCCGTTTAAAAAAACCTCCTTGCAAGTCTAGTTAATCTAAACACCAGAAGTTTAGAAATAGGTTAACATAGTTTATATTTCTAAGATAATAATATTACACATTCCTTCAGTTTAACGGCATACAGTATATTTGAGGCATTTATAAGGAAAGATTTCTTTGAATACAATTTTTCTCTTAGTGACTTATTACTTAAGTCTATAAAACTATTTACTGTAAATAAACATCTACATATTTCAAATGTAATTATAAAAAGGTCATGGAAATATATTCTTTGAGAGTAAAGTACATAAAAAGATGATTTTGAATAAAAATATCAGTATAATGAGTCATTAAACACTTCTAAGGACATTATTTATTTAGACATAATGATTTACATTATAACCTTTTAATTTTACAGTTTGTTAATTCTAAATTCAGTTTGCAAATGACCATGTGGTCAGTCAATATCTGTAAGAGTGGTAAATCAGACACGAAAGTCAGATTTTACCTTTTTAAGTACCAATATGTAAATCTCATACTTGGTTATCTCCTCAGAAGTGATTTGCATACATTTAAATTAGCATGGACAGTTTTAGAGAGGAGTATTTGCATTCCTAATGAGGAAGTACAGTCACCAATCAGAAACCTTCCTCACATTCTCAAAATCACTTGCATTTCACATTTCTCTCCACGCAGCTGAATTAGACATCGTGCATCTTTTGCATATCTTCACCTCCAATTGACTATAATGCAGTGATTGAAACCTCTTCAATTGTGGTAGGGGGCACAACATCCAAGGCTAAAAATCATTGGAGGGGAGGGTCCCTTCTTTTCCAGAAATTTCTGAGCGTGGAAGGTCGACTCCTGATCCCTTCATCCACCACTCCCCCTACTCCTGCCACTTTGCCTTTTCCCTCCCGTGCCATGCTCTCTACCCACTTTTGAATGTTCCCTCTCCCCTTTGTAATACCGCTACTTTCTCTTCTGGGTTCATCTTGTCTCCTTGTCTGTGTCAAACATTCTTATGAGCTTTGAGGAGGGCCTAAGTCCCTTCCAGAAAGAAAATCAGGATTATAATGACAGCGAGTGCAGTACTAGAGAATCCCCCACACTAGCAAGGTAGGCTCCTCCGCGCATTGTTAAGGCGTTACGTTATGTTGAGCCAGAGAGCCTTCCTCTTTCCTTAGGTGCGTCCTGGGGGAGACCTCCGCCAGCGAGCGGCGGCGGCGGTTTTGTTGGCGACTAACCCCCTCTAGCGCCGAGCTGACAGCATCCGAGCCGAGGCTGCGGGGCCGGCGGAGCTCCGCGGCGCTCCGGGCTCGGCCCTGCCCGCCCTGCCCGCCGCGCCCGCCGCTCCAGGGCGCGAGCGCGAGGGCCACGGACGCCGAGCGCCCCTCGCCGCCAGCCCTGCGTGCCACCCTCGCCCTAGGCACGAGCGCCGCCCGCGCGGGGCCACGGGATAGCCAGCGCCGGCTCCCGACCCATCCCTGGGAGCGCCGCGAGGGAGCGGGGCCGCGAGAGGGCGGCTCGGGCGCCGGGGCGGTCCAGCCGCCACGCTCTCCACGCTCTGGGCGCCGCCGGGGACGTGGCCACGCGCCGCTCAGCCCCGCGCTGCTCGGAGCGCGATCCGACGCTGCCCCGCCTCGGGCGCTCCCCGGACCCCGGGACCCCCGGCCCCCGCGGCGGCGACAATGCTCGTGACCTCCACCTCGAAGTCACCACCTGAGGCGAAGGGAAGACCTCGGTGAAGCCGGGCCGGGCACCCGACCACGTCCCGCCTGGTGCGACCCCGCGGCCGGCTCCCTCCCGTGGCTGTCCCCGGACTCCAGCCGCGGAGGAGGCCCCGCAGCGGAGGCGCTCGCTCTGGGGGGCAAGTTTGGATGCCCCGCGCGGGGGAGCGGTCCGGCCGGCCCGCCGCCACCACGCTCGCCCGGGACGGAGAGCGCCTGCCCGCACAGCACCTCCCCTCCGGCGGCGGGGACGTGAAGTCTGGGGAGACGGTGTCGGGGGCTGATAAGCCCCAAGCGCTGGGCGCCGCCGCTACGGAATGGAGAGCAAAGTGCTTGGGGGACTAGGCGCGGCCTCAGGAAAGCCCGGGGAGCGGCGGCCGAGGCCGGGGCGCAGCGCCCACGCGGCGGAATTGGAAGTGGCCGCGGAGCGAGCCGCTGCCGTCGCCACACCCGCGAGGCGCTGAGGCGCAGGTCGTAGCCGGCTCGGACCGCTCGCGGCCCCAGGACCTTCGCGCCGCTCTCCGCGCACAGGCCCGAGGAAAGTTCCCGCGCCGGCCGCGCCGGCCGCGCCTCCCCAGCCTTTGGCACCGCCAAGTGCCCACTCGAGTCCGGAGAGGCTCGGGCCCCGCCGCACCTGGTCGTCCCTCCCCTTTCCCCGCCCTGAGGCGCCCTCCCCCGCCCCTCGCCTCCTTCCCCAAACCTCAGCCCGAGCTCGCTCCTGCGCGCGCGCTCGCTCGCTCTCCCAGGCCCAAGCGAAGAGTCCTTGCGCGAGCGGGACGCGGTGGTGGATGCGATCCCGCTCGTCTGCAGCCGCCGGGAGCTCCCTGGCGCCGCAGGCAGCGTCCTCCCCCGGAGCCGCGGCGCCGGCACCTGGGCAGCCTGGACCTTCGTGCCCTGCCCTCGGGGCCTCGCGCGGGGGGCGCCCCGGGACACCCCCTGCGGGCAGGGTGGAGGAGGAAGAGGAGGAGGAGGAAGACGTGGACCAGGTCCCCTATCCTACGCAGACTACCTGGCCGAGCGGCTGCCCCTACACCTTAAGGGGGAGGAGAAGAGGAGCGCCTGGCGGAGCCATGGGGGGCTGCGAAGTCCGAGAATTTCTTTTGCCCTTAGGTTTCTTCTTGCCTCTGCTGACAGTTTGGCCGGGAGACTGCAGTCACGTCTCCAACAACCAAGGTAAGGGCCGGGGCAGGGGAGCGGGAGGGGCCCAAGGAGGTGGGTGCTCTGAGGACCGGAGCACGGGTCGCTTCCTGCAGGTAACTTCATCCCGGTATAGTTTCTCCAGGCTCGCTCTCAGAGTGGTCCAGCACGTTCCCCCGCTAGAGCTGCCTGTCCACATCATTGCCCGGGACCGCGACCTGCCCCACTTCGGTCCCTCCTGCTTCCAAATGCCTTAAAAGGGATGCGCGAGCCTCAGCAGTAGCTGAGGGCCACGGCTGGCGGCGGCGGGACTGCTCCACCGGAGGCCAGTTCCTGGCCAGCACGCTTCATGGAGACTTCTGGCTTTTGGTGGCCGGCCGCTCCGAGCTGGGTGAAGTGTAGGATCTCACATGCCTTTAGGAAAGCAAATTGCTTTCGCTCTGCCCTAGGACCAAATTCTTGCCTTTGCCCTGGGTCACTCTGCCGCCCTCGCCTCTGCGCAGCCGGCCGGCCCCCTTGTCCCATCCCGGCTGAGTGTAGTGGACTTGTTTGAAATCATTCCTAGGTCAGTGTGTTTGTGGTTTCTTTTTTCTTGTGCGCCAAGAGGGTAGAGGGAGATAAGCGTTAAGTGTGAATATCCTATTTCTAAAATCCAGTCTTTGGTAGATTTTTTTTTTTTTTTGAGGAAGACAGTTTTAGTAGGTTAAAGTGGTAAAATAAAAGATTTGGATAGTGTGTGAAAAGTGAAAGTCAGGTTTACAGAATGGATGACAATTAGAATGTTTGAATTAATCTCTTCTGTTCAAACTGTTTTTATGAAACGTATCTTGGATTTTTTAAGATCTATAAAAATATCACCTGCATAATGTAAACCTTCTTCGACTAAGCAGCGAACATCCATAAAAGTTTTCCAGCATGTACCTGGCTGGATGCTCTGAGCATTGGCAATGTGGTGACCACCAATATGTCACCTGTTATGTCACACTTGTCTAAAGACTTCACTATAAAATTTCAATTATAGTTACTATTTAACACATAAGGCCTTGGAAAAATTTGCAGATATAAAAATGGAGATCAGGTGACATAAGAGTGTGCACATTTTTGTGAAGGTGAGATTACAAGAGAAGGCAAGTAAATAACGCAGCTCTCTTTTTGCCATAAACATATATGACCATTTACTTCTATTTAGGAGTATTCAGAATCAATATTCAATTGTTTTCATTTATACAACTTGTATTTTTGGTACGTTTTCCTAAACATTTCTATTTTTGCAATGTGTGCTTGTTTTGTTTTTTTCCTGTCAGATTGCAATCCCAAGTGCATGCATAAATTTGGAAAGCATACACCACCATCATGTCTTTGAAGATGTACCACATAAGTAACCCTTATAGTTCCATATTCTTCTATTCTTCATATACATCCCTCAATTGTTTTTAAGAGCTATTGGCATTAAATATCAAAGAGGTAGTTAACTGAATCAACCTGTGTGAAAATAGATTGTTAAAAATAACATAATTATTTACTTGGTCTTTTTACATTTTAAGGAGAGAAAAATAATTTTTAAATATTATACTCTATGTTAGTATCTAGGGCTACTAAAAGAGATATATACTTTGAGAGTCAAGTTTATTAGAAGTGTTTAAAAGTTATTTCTATGCTTCGCAATAGTTTCACTCAGTCAATATGTATTTATTCATTAAATGCCTAAGAGACATCAGTGACCACCCTAAGCCTCAAGGATACAAAATAAAACATATTCTGAATCTACAAATAACTAATGTGACATTCTACCAAAATATGTCAAGTATTAAAAGTATAACCTTTTAGATATTCATGTTAAGGGCATAGAAGAGAGTTACTTGTTAACCTCTTACAGTAATTTTTTAAATCTATTTTGATGACTTTCACATACTTTTAAAAGACATTTAACCTACAATATTTACCAAATATGTATAACTTACGGGTGTTTTTTTTTGTCAATTAGCTTAACTTAATGATTTTGAATGAATATTATTTAGTTTACCTATCAAATAGGATCATTAAAAATAGTTTAGTAAAACTCTTAACTTGAATTTCTGTTCATATACTAAAAACACAGGCTTTGCATAAGGTTATATTTGGGTAAAATAGTGCCTTAAGACCAAATTGGGTAAAATTTAGAATTCTTCAAAAGAAGACTCAAGAGAAAGTATGCTCAGATTTTTTCATCAGACATAAAATGCTTTTACAGCCTAAGTCACAGTGATTAGAAATTATGCTTTATAATACCTTTAAATAACTTTCAAATACTGAAGTGTTCACACTAATAGTTAATAAAATTTCAAACTGCAAATTTTTATTCTTGTGGATATTTTGGGCATTTTTTAAAATTTGTAGTTTCAAAGATAATGAACCAAAGTGTGACTTATCAATTTTTAAACTTTGCAAACATGGAGTATTACAGAATCATAATATGTATAAAATATAAAATTGTTAATGTGAAATATGAATTAGATATCTAATATACCTAATAAATATCAGTGATATGATTAATAGTTAATTTCAAGAAAATGTGTTCATTTTCCTAGTAACTTCATCGTAAGAGCTAATGGAATTCAGGTTTTATTTTTAAAATTTGTTACTTTATGAAGGGTAAAAATTTATTTTTATGTTACTTGCCTTCTACTTAAGGATGTTAAAGTAAATTTTTAATATCTATTTTTACCAAATTATATAAAATTCTTCATGATTAAAATGAAAGGATTCATCTCCTCTCTTCCCCCCACCTTAGTTTTCCATACTTAAACTGGGTAAAATAATGATAATGACAAAAAAGTGAACTACCTCATTTTTAATATGGTGCTTAACATGGTGCTAAGAGTAACTTGACTATAGGAAGCAATCTTTTGTCTATTAACTGGCTGTAAAGCTGTGCACTATAACGATGAAATAAATCAATTTGACTCTGTCTTCCTATTACCCCACCTCCTTGAATTGATCAGAAAGTAGAGTTGCTTCTTAGATCACTCATCTGTTTAGTAAGTGAAAATATGATTTGTGTTCATATTTCTCTTACTCTAATAAATTTCCCTGTATTAAGATCTCAGTATTTATTAGGTGTTTGCAATTTTATTTTAAAATAACATATTTTGTCTTCTCAATATATATAAACTTTTATCTCTGTACTCACGATTAGGTGAATATAAAATACAGTTTTGTTTCAGACGTAAGTAACCATGTATATCAATTATAGTGCTTAGTAGCTACCAGGGGTCCATTTATTCAAAGATTACTCTACTTGAGCAAATAGTACTGTATAGCCCGAAAGAGTTGATGCATCTCTCAGGGTGTGGCTCATCATCAATCAGATACTGAAGTAATTAATTAAATCAAAATATGGTCTGGATACAAGATCTAGTGAGCTTATTTTATTACCAAGATTGTGTAAATTTATCTTTTTCCTTCAGGGAATTATGTGCCAAATGAAACAACCAAAACAGTAGTCTGCTTTGTTAGTTTCATTGGATTCATTACTTTGGATGAATTGAGTGTAAAATTCACTAAGTTGTATGTAAATACAGGCGAACATACTAAGCAAAAAAATACCTGCTTAATTAAAATTTTTGGCCTAAAATTAGTTAACTGCCATAAGTATTGTTCACAAATTATAAAACTAAATATTGTTGTTATAGTAATAGAAAGGAAGGAGTTGAAAAATTTTTTAGGAAGTTCAAGAGTGACCTTTACTGAAAACATTACAAATTTGTTAAGTAAAGAAAACTACATGATTTAAAAAGAATATTTCTAAAAGTATTTCACTTAGATAAAATTCACTTACAGGAATAAACTTCATGGGTGTAAAGGTACAGGAGATTTTAATCACATGCTTCATGGGGTTAAAAACAACTTGGAATGTAATTTTGTTATCATTTATAAATTTAAATAAGTAATTGTGTAATTTGTTATGATTAGTATTTGAAGTAGAAAGAGAAAATATCATTAATATGCGTTGATCATCTAAGTTTTGTGTCCTCTGGGTTGGGGATAAGACTATATCTAAAATATTTTTCTTGCAAAAAATTATATAATGTTGTTTAAGTATCTCTTCTTCAAACTAGAATAACATCAGTAGAACATATTTATTTGGATTTTTCTCGGAGGAAAATGTATATCTAATAAGACAGAATTAATGTTTAAATTATATATTTTACTGTTTTTATATTTTCAAACTTAATCTATAAAGAATTTTGTGTTACTTTCATGTTTAAAAGTTAAACATTAAGAAAAATATTAGAGTAGAAATGTTTATTTTTTCAATAATCATTGCAAGTATAAACAAAGGCATTATAGATTTCTTGTATTCGCTTCTACCAATCCTCTTTCCCTAACACAGGCATCATATCTCAATCATGCTATTATTCTTTCTCTCTTCACACACTGAGTACTTCTAACTATATACTCCATTTGTCCAAAGAATAGTTTCACATTGTACATCAACCAAACGCTTACAATAATAGATGTTTTTCATTGTGTTCTTGTCTCAACATTTTTTGAGAGTATAAATACAGTAGAGATGAATACATATAGTTAAGTAATCAAAATAGACTGACCTTATACAGTGTACATTGTCAATTTATACAGATGTTTATACATCTACAGTATTCTTTAATAAAAATTGTATTATTTGAAGTGTGAAACATGCATTATATCAGGATTATGATAAAATTGAAATTTCATTAAACCAACATTATTTATTTAAAAAGGGGAATTATATATTACTTCTTCATTTGCCTTATTAAGTATTGTTTTCTAGAATTTAATATCTGGATGATGGAGGAAAAAGGATAAGCAAGGCAAACATAGTTTATTCCCTGATTATTTCTACTAAGGAAGACTGATAAAAAAAAGTTAGGTAAAATAAAATGAAAAAAGTTCTTAAATATTCTATGGAGGAAACAATAATAGCTTTGAATTAGAGAATAACAGGAGAGACCTGATATTTTAAATGTGATGGTTGAAAAGACCTATCTGGAGAAGTGACATTTAAGCCACATTCTCAGGGAAGAGAACGAGCCAATTGTACAGAGTGGGAAGAAGTGTATTCCATCCAGGTAGAGGGAACTGCCTGGATGGTGATATTGAAGAGAATTGAGCTTGATACATTTGCAGGGACTCCAGTCCAGTGTGACTGGAGCTTGCCGAACAAGGAAGAGAGTAACATATCAGCTGTGAAAGATGGTCAGGAACCAGATCCCACAGAGAAGGAAAAAAGCCATGGTATGGAGTCGTGTTTTAATACTACTCTAGGTAAAATGAGAGGCTTTTGAGATATTTTAAGCAATTTTCATTTTAAGAGCATTATGGCTGGTAAGAAAAGAGGTTGGAAGAGTAGAATTAGGAGCCTGTTGAGATTGTCCAGGAGAGAGGTTATTAAGAGGTTGGTTGGCCTTGATTAGTGGAGATATAGAGAAGATGGCTTTGAGATATATATTGGTGGTATAATTTATGAAACCATATTATCCTTACAGAGAAACAATTGTAGATATTTAACATTTTAGTCATTTTTTTTCTTATTAGGCCAAAATAAATTTAGTGCTCCCCATAAAAATTACCTTGCTATATAATTATTGGTAATAGGGCATAGGAAGGATGAAATGAGTTTTCTATTTCCCACTTTATTTCCCAGCTCAGACTATGATTTAAAATATAATCTTCATAGTACTGTTTTGCTATTTCAAACTGTTGTACATAATGTACACTCATTAGATTAAGAATGCAATTTGTTAATGCATTTCTGACTTGATAACTTTCCATATATATTAGAGTTTTTTCAAAATAATGGCACAAGTGGGTGCAGACATCTTCACAAAGCAACATAATAATCCAACAGAGCTTAGTTTTTAGCTAACAAAGAGCAATATTTGGAAGTTTGCCTCATGCACCAGTTTTATTCATCTCTATTATGATCAGATTAGTGTTATTAAAAACAAATCTAGGTAATCTTGTCTAATAAAAGAGTAATATGCAAATTGACTATCTCTCCAACATACAAGATGACTGCTCTCATGTGGACTCAAGATGGCCACCACAAGATGGCCTGCAGGGGAGGGCCATTATGGGCAGTCAGGCCAGCAGTGGAGGGCAGTTAGGAGTGACCTGCCTGGCATGGGAGGGCAGTTGAAAGGGACCAGGCCTGCAAGGGAGGGCAATTTCAGGTGATCATGTCTGCAGAGGAGGGCATTTAGGGGAGAACAGGACTGTAGGGGAGGATAGTTGTGGGGGGGGGACCCAGGCCTGCAGAGAAGGACAGTTTGGGAAGACCAGGCCTGCAGGACAGAGCAGTTAGGGGCAACCAGGCAGGCAAGGGAAGGTAGTTAGGGGTGACTAGGCCACCAGGGAAGGGCAGTTAGAGGTAATTGGGCCAGCAGGGGAGCAGTTAGATGTTGATCAAGCTGGCAGGGAAATGGTTAGGGTGTTTTCAGACTGGCAGAAAGAAGTGGTTAGGGGCAATCAGGCAGGCAGACTGGTGAGTGGTTGGGAGCCAGCAGAATTGGATTGTGAGAGGGATGTCCAACTGCCCAGTGGGATCAGGCCTAAAAGGGAAGTTGGACATTCCTTGATGGGACCCAGATTGGAGAGAGTGCAGGCTGGGCTGAGGGACACCCTCCACCCCAATGCACAAATTTTGTGCACTGGGCCTTTAGTACTATATATAAAATAGGTGTGTTTTTAGATAGTTTCCATTAATCTTTTCTCTCTGCATTTGTTTCAATGAAAACAAATGAAAGTTCAGAAAGCATGTAAGAGACCCAGAAAAGAGATTATGGTATATATCACAGTTTTGGTAACAAGGAAAATGTAAGAAGCCATTAAGTTTTCTACTACATAGTAGTAAATTTCATATAATTAAAAAAATTTCCCTGACAAGTTAATTATCCATTACTTTGGGTCACCTGTAATAGTACTATAGGAATGCAATTAGTAAATATATAAAAGCATAAAGTTCTAACTTAACAGTCATATACTTAGTGTGTATTTAGAAAATTTATACTGTGGATATGCTTCATTTAAGAATTTCAAATATGCTTAAATCTATAATCAAATGTAGAAAATCTTACAGTTTAGTGCTTAGAAAGTTCTGGAAAATACTTTTATAGTTGTTTCCTTTGATAAATATTCTGACTTGTTATGTTATATACAGTTTTAGTTTTCAATAATAAATATTCTAAAAGTGACTGAAACCATACATTTTTAACAGTATTTATCGAAGGCCTATTATTTTACAGAAAGTGTACTAACTATATGTAAGGGTTCAAGGAGAACTTCCCAAAATATATGATCTAGTGAAGAGTTTCTAAGCTCCTTTCAGAATCAATGAGAAAAACTTAACACATTTGTTAAATATGATTGTATGCAATAGTACTGGTGATCAACCCTTATAATATAAAGTATTTATGTACAACTTATTTGAAATTAATATCTATTATTTCATTACTAGAGGCCCAGTGTATAAATTCATGTACCAGTGAGGTCTCTTGGCCTGGTCTGTGGGATTAGGCCAAAACTGGCTCTTCGATATCTCCAAAGGGTCCTGGATTGGGAGAGGGCACAGGCCAGGCTGAGAGACCCCACCAGTGCACAATTGGGGCTGAGGAGGTTGGCTAGCCAGGGAGGGATCCAGGGAATATCTGGCCTGTCTCACTCAGTCCCGATCAGCTGGACCCCAGCAGCAAGCTAACCTACCAGTCAGAGCATTGACCCCCTGGTGGTCAGTGCACATCATAGTGACTGGTCGACCAGTTGACTGTCTGCACCCTGATGGTCAGTGTATGTCATAATGACCAGTTGAGCGGCATTAGAATATCATTAGCATATTACACTCTGATCAGTTGAACAGCCAAGTGGATGACGGGATATTTAGCATATTAGGTTTTTATTATATAGGATATTTTATCTCAGGATTAAAATAAATCCCTCAATCCTATATAATAAAACTCTAATATGCAAATTGACTGAACGGTGGAATGATCAGCAGAATAACTGTTGCTATGATGCACCCTGACCACCAGGGGGCAGACACTCAATGCCCCAAGTGGAGGTCATGAAATGGGCCAATGACTAAAGAACTCAACTGTTTCCTAGGAAAGTAGCTGAATGTATTTTTCAGGACATGCACTGAATTATCACTACAGTTTAAGAACCTAGCAAACACAAGGAAGATGCTTAATATTGGATTACTAGAGGCCTAGTGCATGAAATTCATGCACTGGAGGGTCTCTCAGCCTGCCCAGCACCCTCTCACAGTCCAGGATCCATCAGGGAATGTCCATCTGCCGGCTTAGGCCCAATCCCCAGAGCCTAAGCCAGCAGACATACATCCTTCTTACAGTCCGGGACCCTTCCTCCTTTCTGCCTGCCTGCAGTGGAGGTGGGAGAGGCTTGTCAGCTGTGAGCTGAGCAGTGCTCCCCCTGTGAAAGCACAATGACCACTAGTCGACCAGTCACTATTATGTGCACTGACCACCAGGAGGTCAACACTCTGACTGGTAGGTTAGCTTGCTGCTGAGGTCCAGCTGATCAGGACTGAGTGAGACAGGCCAGATATTCCCTGGATCCCTCCCTGGCTGACCAACCTCCTCGGCCCCAATTGTACACTGGTGGGGCCTTGAGCTGTCCCCTGATGGTCAATGAACTTTCACAGGGGGAACGCTGCTCAGCCAGAAGCCAGGCTCATGGCTGACAAGCACAGCAGTGGTGATGGCGAACCTCTCCCACCTCCACTGCAGGCAGGCAGAAAGGAATGAGGGGTCCCGGACTGCTAGAAAGATGTATGTCTGCTGGCTTAGGTTCTGGGATTGGGCCTAAGTGGGCAGGTGGACATTCCCTGAGGGGTCCTGGATTGCGAGAGGGTGCTGGGCAGGCTGAGGGACCCTCCATTCCATGAATTTCATGCACCAGGCCTCTAGTCATCCCATATTAAGCATCTTTCTTGTATTTGCTAGGTTCTTAAACTGTAGTGATAATAATCACATGACCTCTGTTCTTTAGAAACCCAGCCTGCTCTGTTGATGTAATATATAGCTTTGAGTGACTGATATTTACTCTTTAGTTACTTGACTTTTTATAAGATGAACAATTGTATAATAAGTTAGATTATGTGGGAGAAAGGAGTAAAGAAACACTGTCAATCTTTTTATGTGTTTTATTTATAAAATTGAATTTTCTAATATTAGTCTTATAGATGATTATACATTCCATTTAATTACATGAATATAAAGCATAAATATGCATTTTAAAAACATTCATGTGTATAAAATCAATGTTTCATATATGCAATGGCAATCTATGGACTGACATGTGGAGTGAGCTTTTGTTTAAAGAATATTAGACTGTCTTATTCTGGTTTATTTAACGTGTGTTAATCATTAAAATCAGTAAGTAAAGTACAAGTTTCCAGGTTAAAATACTAGCAAATGTACATTTTAATTGAGCTTTGGAGTGAGAATTGTGATGAAAGCGTGTATTTTCAGTGCATGTCCTGAAAAATACATTCAGCTACTTTCCTAGGATACTGTTGAGTTCTTTGGTCATTGGCCCATTTCATGACCTCTACTTGGTGGATATGATTGAAAACTCATTGCTTTTTCTCATATATCATTTCATAACTTCAGATGTAAAAGTCATGCTTACTTTTTTCTAGAGTTATTTTTTCCCTTTAAATTTATTGGGGTGACATTGGTTGAAAGAATTACATAGGTTTAAAGTGTACATTTCTCTGATAAATGATCTGTATATTGCATTGTGTGCCCACCATCAGAAGTCAAATCAATTTCCATCACCATATATTTGACCCCTTTATACTTTATTACTCCTCATAACCCCTTCCATCTGGTAACCACAATACTGCTTTCTGTATCTATGAGTTTTTGTTTCTTGGTTTTCATGTTTGTTCATTTGTTGCTTTCAGTTTTATATCCCACATATGAGTAAAATAATACAGTTCTTAGATTTTTCTTACTTTTCTTAGTATGATTTTCTCAAGATTAATTCCATGTTGCTGCAAGTAGTAGTATTTCATCTTTTCTTATGATTGAGTAGTTTCTATTATATACTAAAGGCCTGATGCATGAAGATCCGTGCAAGAATGGTCCTTCTTCCCCTGGCTCCTGGCACCACCTTCTCTCTGACCAGAGCCGCCTTTCTGCCTTTGCATGGTGCCCAGAGGCCCATAGTGGTTGGGTCAGTGTAGAAGCATCCCACCCTGTCCCCGGCCACTTGGCAGCTGCATATGCAAATTAAACTGCCATTTTGTTGGGTTAATTTGCATACTCCTGATTGCCTGGTGGGCATCATGAAGGTACCTTCAATTTGCATCTTATTCTTTTAATTAACATAGATATGTGCCACATCTTCTTTAGCCCATCATCTATCAAAGGTTGCTTCAATTGTTCCATGTTCTGGTCACCCTGAATAACGCTTTGTTGAACGTATGCCTTTATGAGTAAATGTTTTCAAATTTTTTGTGTAGATGTCATTTGGAAGACAGGTTGGTGTGTCATATGGTAATTCTATTCTTAATATTTTGAGGAAATTTCATACTGTTTTTCATACAGCTGTACCAGTTTACGTTCCCACCAACACCATTTATTGAAGAGGGTTTCTTTTTTGCCACAACTTTTCCAACAGATGTTATTATATGTTTTGTTGATAATAGTCATTCTAATAGGTATAATGTGGTATATATCATTATAGTTTTGATTTGCATTTCCTTAATTGCTAGTGAAGTTGAACATCTTTTTATATAACTGTTGGTGATTCATGTCTTCTTGGGAGAAGTATCTGTTAAGGTCCTCTGCCCATTTTTTAATTGGATTGTTTGATATTGAGTTGTACAAATTATTAATATATTTCTTATATTAGCCCACTTGTTGAAACTCTTGATTGCAAATATCTTCTCCCATTCAGTTAGTTTTGTTGTCATTTTCTTTTGCTGTGCAGAAGCTTTTTAGTTTGATATAGTCCCACTCATTTATTTTTACCTTTACTTCCTTTTCCTTTAGGGTCAGATCATAAAACCTCTTAAGACCAAGGTTCATAAGTTTATAGTACCTATATTTTCTTCTCTCTAATTTATTGTAGTTTCATTCCTTTGCATGTGGCTGTTCCAGTGTTCCAAGCACCATTTATTGAAGAGACTTTCTTTTCTCCACTGGATGTTTTTGGCTTCTTTGTCAAAAATTATTTGCCCATATACAGGTGGTTTTATTTCTGGGATCTCAATTCTGTTTCATTGGTCTGAGTGTCAGTTTTCATGCTTACTTTTTGAATCATGGGAGATACAAAATAATATCTCCTTAGAAATTCTATGTTTAAGATATAGAAATCGCTAAACAGTTATTTCTATTGCTCTTGTAATTTTAAGTATTTCTATAGCTATCTGGAACTGATAGAAAATAAGCATTATATGTAAATGTTTATATACACAATTTAATTAATTAATTAATTAATTTACTAAATAATAGTAGAGTAATTGTTCTTTCAGGTTAACTGTACTATATTATGATATTTATATTTTTGTGATACAAGAGCATTGCAAGGAAAAACATGTTAGATTATACAGAGCATACAATATCCAGGATAAAGAAAAACACCCACTATTTAAAAAAAATAAATGTATGGAAATTTGCCTAACTATCTACACTAATGAAAGAGAAACATGCAAATTGACCACACCTCCACTACACCTACAAGCCATGCCCACCAGCCAATCAGGAGCCAGTATGCAAATTAACACAACCAAGATGGCGGTGGCCACAGAGCTGGAGTGAACAGGAGGCTTAGTGGTGGAGGAAACCAAGCTTTCCACCTACTGTGGCCAGCCCTGGCCTTTGCTCAAGGTTACAAAGTTTCAATTATGGAAGATAATTAAATTCTAGATACTTGTTTCCAGCCAGCCCTTGTATCAGCTCAAGGAGGCACTGAGAAAAATAAATACATAAAGGAGGGACTGGGAGCTTGGGTTGCCTGGGGCATGGTGTTCAGGCCAGGATGGGATGATGGCAGTTATGGATCATCAGGTTGGGGGGGAGGCGGGGCTGTGGGGAAAAGCAGACCAGCAGGGAGGCCAGTTGGGGGTGAGCAGGCTGGCATGGGGGACAGTTGGAGGTGATAAGTCTGGCGGGGGGACATTTGTGAGTGACCAAGCCAGTGGGGGGTGGGGGCAGTTGACAGCAAGCATGCCCGTGGCAGGGGGCATTTGGCAGCAGGCTGGCAGGCAGAGTGGTTAGGGGCAATCAGGCAAGCAGGAAGGCAGGTGAGTGGCTGGGACCAGTAGTCCTGGATTGTGAGAGGGATGTCCGACTGCTGGTTTAGGCCTAGTATCTGTAAACCAGCAGTAGGACATCCTTCGAGGAGTTCCATATTAGAGAGGGTGCAGGCTGTGCTGAGGATTTCGTGCACTGGGCCAGTAGTATTGACTATAAAATGTATATTTGACACAAGTTAATAAAGAGGAGTATTATGTATACTGGAAAATAAAAAGCACTACATTAGTTTGTATTCTAAGTAATAATTATTTAATACTAAATAAAATGATTACTCCCAAATTTGAATTAAATTATATCTTAATGTTACCTTAATTTTTATTTTTATTGGCAGAATTTTTTTCTTATGTTTCTATAAGATGATATATAATATTACTAAAGATAAAAAAATTAAATGTGTAATTAGTGAATCAAACTATATATAGGACAATAAATAAGTTATTTAAAAAATTGTTCTCTCAGACAACTAAATTTTATTTTCAAATATAATGAGATAGTTATAAACATACCAAAATGAAAGAAAAATAAGGATAAGAAAAAAAAGCTGAATTATGGCACTATTTTAAAAATTAGTTTATTTGGTAAAGAAGCCTCTCTTGTTATATACGACTAGTAGTACTCATAGTTAGATTCTGTAATCTCTAAAGGTATAGAGTGTTACTGATCAGAATCTTACCTCAAACTTTTTTACAAAAAAAATACTTAAATTTTTTTCTTCTCTTCCTCAGGATTTAGAATCTTCTCAGATAATATTTATCTTGTGAATGCAAGTGATGATAATTAGTAGTTGCCATTCAGTGTGAGGAGAAACAACTGAGCAAACTAGAAGAAAGTATTGAACAAAATCATGAGTATTTTCAGTTTCTAAAATCAAAACTGGTACTTTGGTTTACTTATTAGCAATTAGTATAATGCCTAAAAGAGATAAAAAGCATGCACGCACACACACACACACACACAAGAGAGTAATAGCCAGGAAAATTTTAAAATACTAGAACACTTAATGAGGAAAGATCACTGTTACCTTGGCTATGTTACATACTCAATTTAATGAGGGAGCAATTAGAAAGAGATCTCGAATTTTAATCAGAAAAAAAGAAACACAACTTTAGAAGTGTATGTTACTGGTATGGCATATTTCTTAGTATGGTTTAAAGTAAAAATTAAGCTCCAATTTCACTGTTAATTTTCATAATACTATATTAAAGAAAAATGTACATGTTGTATGACTTATTATTTTAGAGTTATTATATAATAATTTCATTTTATAGGTTAGAAAATCTATAGCTCACCTAGGTTATTAAAATAACAATTTACTGGTTTGTTTAAAAAATTATATATATATATGGGCCTTTAAAATATTCACATTTTATGGCCAGAAATACACACACACACATACACACACACGCACCCCCCCACACCTCCCCACATCTATCTATCTATCTATCTATCTATCTATCTATCTATCTATGCATTGTGTTTTAGATCATTCAGTATACCATTTACCCTGTAAATCAGAATTAAGATTTAATCATTTATTTTAAAGTTTAGTATTCTAAAGATTTAATATGCTTCTTAAAGCTAAGTGACTTTTTTTTAAATTGTTTCTGAATGTTGAAATCAGATTACATTTATTAGCCTCTTTCTATTACAAAGTTCACATTTTATTGCAATGTAGTTGTAGTTACCTTTGTTTTTTATTTTTTATTTTTATCATTTAGATATAAACACTTTGGTTCTCAATATATATGGTTTAATTACATATTTTTCCTTGAATTTTCAAACGTCGAAAATAGTAAATGTATATTCACCCAATTTTTAAATGAAATTTATTAATATCTACTATCTTTTTATCACTGGGCTAGGTACAGACAATACAAAGACAGGCCACTGTTTGGAATTTCTGAGAGATTTAGATTTAATTAATGAAGCTACTTATATGTCAGTGAATAACTAAACATTCATTTATGTATCAAAGCGATATGAATTTGGCTGTTCCATAGATAAGTTCACATCTGTGAAATATTGTTTACAGAGGTAAAAAGATAAAAGTACTGTTCTCAGTGATCTATGAAACACTGAGAATGAATATTCATTCAGTATATTGGCCATAATTCTGTGTGACTGCTAGAAGTGAAATAAGCTCTGCCTACCCACCCTATGCCACTCTTGACCTTAGGAGAATGCTATAATATAGAAGAGGTTTATTGGACAGTTAAATAATACCAATATAGCAAATATAAAAAGGGAAATAATATAACATTTTATAAACATATAAGAAGCATGTGTCACACATGAGAAATGTGAGTCTCACATTTGTCAGGATATATTATAATGAATAATGAAAATAATAGTATAAATAAATGAATGTCTTTTGTAGAGACCTAAATTTTGAAATTCCTTTTCATTAGTTAATCTGCATTGAAAGAGTAAAACTTATTCTGTATATATATATAAAAATAAATGAATAATGTCTTGGATTAAACATAGAATTGTTAAGTGTTTTATCTTGGCTTTTTCATAAAAAAAAATATGACTTTATAAGAAATATTTGTAGTGATGATGCCTGCTTTTAAAACTATTACATAATCTGAATTTTAATGGATTATATATACTGTCTACTGATTTTCACCTTCAGTTGAAAATAAAATTAGCATTACCCATGTGGTTTATATTACATGTTAACTTAAAAATAAAAAATGGTGAGAGGATTAAAAATATGGCAGCGGAATAGATAGACGTGTCCCAAGCCACGTCCTGGAGCAGATAGAAAGAATAGCTGAGGGTTGCATGAGGAGTGTTTGTTGGTGAGTTGAGGGATAGCTATACTGCAGGAGATGGTGGGGGACTGCTGGACGGGGCTCCCTGACCAGGCAGGCCCCTCTGCTGCTGGGTTTCTTCTAGGAGTTATCAGCGTGGACACAGAGACCATGCCATCTTGAAGGGGAAAGTGGATGTTTTCGGAAGCCTGAAAATCTATAACTGCAGCACCCACTGACCAGCTACGAACCTGAGAGTACTGGTCCCCAGTTGGTGCGAACATGCAGATTTAGAGGAGCTCTACACTCCACCAAGGAAAGGACAGAGAGAACTACATAAGCAGACACCTGGAGAAGAGAAACCATGGGGAGAAAAAGAAACAGCCTGCATATGAAAGAAAAGTAGGCATCACCAGAAAAAGAAGTAAGAGGAAGTACATTTTGTCAGAGAAAGAATTCAGAGAAATGGTCATAAGGTGGCTGAAAGGAATGGAAGACAAATTCAACAATATGTGAAAGAACCAAGAGGAAATTAAGAACCAAGAAGAAATGAAAAATGACATCATTCCTGTAAGAACTCAATAGAAAGCATCAAGAGTAGACTAGAAGAAGCAGAGGACCACATCAGTGAACTAGAAGACAAGGTAGGAAAAAATACCCAAGTAGAGCAGGTTCTAGAAAAAAAAAAGTGAAAAAGGAGGAGAACCTAAGAGAACTTTTGGACAATATGAAAAAAACAACATCGGCCTAACAGTGTTCCAGAAGGAGAGGAAACTGAGCAAAGATAGAAAACCTGTTTGAAGAAATATTGACAGAAAACTTCGATGATATATGGAAGAAAAAAAACCCACAAATCCACGAAACTCACAAGCAAAATGAACCTCAAAAGACTGACGCCAAGGCACATTATAATTAAATTGACAAACACCAATGACATAATAAGAACATTTAAAAAATTTTTAATACAGTTTTATTAATGTATTACATGTGTACATATCTTTCCATTGCCCCCCCCCCCATCACATGTATTCCCTAACCCTCCTTTGTGTCTTGTGTCCATTGATTATGCTTATATACATGCATACAAGTTCTTCGGTTGATCTCTTAATCTATCACGTCTCTTCCTAATCTTCCCACTGTAATTTGACAGTTTGTTTGATGCTTTACTGCCTCTATATTTTTCTGTTCATCAGTTTATAATGTTCTTTATTATCCATAAATGAGTGAGATCATGGGATATTTTTCTTTCATTGAATGGCTTATTTCACTTAGCATAATGCTCTCCAGTTCCATCCAGGTTGCTACAAATAGTAAGAATTCCTTCTTTTTTATGGCAACATAGTATTCCATTGTGTAGATATATCATAGTTTTCTGATCCAGTCATCTGCTGATGGGCACGTAGGCTGTTTCCAAATCTTAGCTATCATAAATTGTGCTGCTATGAACATCGGGGTGCATATATACTTTCTGATTGGTGTTTCTAGTTTCTTAGGAGTGGGATTACTGTGTCGAATGGGAGCTCCATTTTTAGTTTTTTTGAGGAAACTCTATCCTAATCTCCATAGTGACTGCACCAGTCTGCATTCCCACCAACATGGCATGAGGGTTCCTTTTTCTCCACATCCTCGCCAACACTTGCCATTTGTTGATTTATTGATGATTGCCATTCTGACAGGTGTGAGATGGTACTGCATTGTCATTTTGATTTGCATCTCTCAGACAATTAGTAACTTTGAGCATGTTTTTATGTGTCTCTTGGCCTTTCTTCTGTCTTCTTTTGAAAAGATTCTATTTAGGTCCATTGCCCTTTTTTATTGGGTAATTTATCTTGCTTTTTTCAAATTGTATAAGTTGCCAGCAGATGTTGGAAATTAAACCTTTATCAATGATAACATTTGCAAATATGTTCTCCCATATAATGGGCTTTCTTGTTGTTTTATTGATGGTTTCTTTTTGCTGTGCAAAAGCTTTTTAATTTGATGTAGTCCCATTTGTTTATTTTCTCCTTAACTTCTATTGCTCTTGGAGCAGTATTAGTGAATAAGTTCCTTCGGCATATGTCTGAGATTTTCTGCCTGTGGATTCCTCTTGTATTTTTATGGTTTCCCTTCTTATGTTCAAGTCATGTATCTATTTGTAATTTATTTTTTGTGAGTGGTATAAGTTAGTGGTCTAGTTTCATTTTTTTTCATGTATCTGTCCCATTTATTGAAGAATGTCTTGACTCCATTGTATACTCATGCCTCCTTTGTCAAATATTAATTGAGCATAGTGGGTTGGGCCGATATATGAATTCCTATTCTATCCCATTGGTCTATATGTCTGTTCTTATTCCAGTACAAGGCTGTTTTGAGAACAGTAGCTTTGTAATACAGCTCGAAATTTGGTATCGAGATCCCTGCTACTTTATTCTTCTTTCTCAGGATTGCTCTGGGTATTCAAGGTCTTTTTTTTATTCCAGATGAATCTTTGGAGAGTTCTTTCTAGGTCTGTGAAATATGCCATTGGTATTTTAATGGGGATTACATCTAGAGATTGCTTTGGGTAGTGTGGACATTTTAATGATGTTGATTCTCCCCATCGATAAGCATGGCATGCTCTTCCATCTATTTACATCTTCTATCTTTTTTTCAGTGTCCTGCAGTTTTCTGCGCATAGATTTTTTTACCTCCTTAGTTAGGTTTATTCCTAGGAATCTTAATTATTTTGGTGCAATTGTATATGTAATTGCTTTATTAGTCTCTCTTTCTGTAAGTTCACGATTAGTGTATAGAAATGCCATAGATTTCTTGGCATTAATTTTGTATCCTGCTACATTGCCTGATTCATTTATTAAGTCTTTTAATAAGACTTAATGGAGTCTTCCGGGTTTTTTATGTACAGTATCCTATCATCTGCAAATAAGGACAACTTTATTTCTTCTTCTCCCTGTCTTCTTCCTGTTTTTAGGGTAAATAGTTTTACTTTTTGCCCATTGAGTATGATGTTAGCTTGGGTTTATCATTCTTCTATTCCCACCTTGCTGAGAGTTTTCTTTTTTTTATAATCAAGAAAGGATGTTGGATTTTTGTCAAAATTATTTTCTGCATCAATTGATATGACTTTGATTTTTATTTCTCAATGTTCATGGATTGGTAGAATAAATGTTAAAATGTCCATACTGCCCAAAACAATCTATCAAAGCAATCTATAGATTCAACGCATTCCCCATTAAAATACCAACGGCATATTTCACAAACCTATAAAGAAGTGTCCAAAGATTCATCTGGAATAAAAAAAAAGACCCCAAATAGCCACAGAAATCCTGAGAAAGAACAAAGTTAGGTGGGAATCTCAGTACCAGATTTCAAGCTGTATTACATAGTCACATTCTCAAAAGAGTCTGGCACTGACATAAGACCAGACATACAGACCAATAGGATAGAATAGAAAATCCAGATATTCACCCAAACCATTATGCTCAATTAATATTTGGCAAAAGAGGCATGAACATACAGTGCAGTCCAGATAGCCTCTTCAATAAATGGTGTTGGGAAAATTGGACAGATACATGCAAAAAAAATGAAACTGGACCACCAACTTACACCATACACAAAAATTAACTCAAAATGGATACAGGACTTAAACATAAGACAGGAAACTGTGAAAATACTGGAGGAATCCACAGGCAGCACAATCTCAGACATATGCCAAAGCAATTTTTTCATGGATACCAGGGAAATGGAAGCTAAAGAGAAAATAACAAATGGGACTACATCAAAATAAAAAGCTTTTACATAGCAAAAAGAAATCACCAACAACACAAGAAAGCCCACTGTATAGAAGAAAATATTTGCAAATATTATCATTAATAAAGGTTTAATCTCCAACATCTACAGAGAATTTATACAACTTAACAAAAGGAAGATAAATGATTCAATTAAAAATGGGCAATTGACATAAATGGAATCTACGAAAGACAGAGGAAGGCCAAGAGACATATGAAAACATGCTCAAAGTCACTAATTATCCCAGAGATGCAAGTCAAAACAACAATGCATCAGAATGGCAACCATCAACAAACAACAAGTGGTGAGGATGCAGAGAAAAAGGAACTCTCATGCCCTGTTAATGGGAATGCAGACTGGTGCAGCCACTGTGGATAACAGTATGGAGTTTCCTCAAAAAACTAAAAATGGAACTCCCATTTGACCCAGTAAACACCAATCAGAAAGACACTACCCACCCCTATATTCATAGCAGCACAATTTACAATAGCTAAGATTTGGTAATAATCTAAATGCCTATCAACAGATGAGTGGATTAGAAAACTATGGTACATCTACACAATGGAATACTAAGCTGCTACAAAAAAGAAGGAATTCTTACCATTTGCATGGATGGAACTGGGGAGCATTATGTTAAATGAAATAAGCCAGGCAATGAAAGAAAAGTACCACATGATCTCACTCATCTATGGAAAATAAAGAAGATTATAATCTGATGAATAAAAAGATAGATACAGAAGCAGTAAAGCACCGAACAGACTGTCAAAATACATTGGGAAGGCTGGGGACTGTTTGAGAGAGGGGGAAAATAGATCAACCGAAGGACTTGTAGGCATGTATATAAGCACACCAATGGACACAAGACACTGGGGGGTGGGATGAGGGCATGCCACAGGGAATAGAGTAGGTTGGAGGAAGGTCAATGGGGGACAAAAGGAGATATATGTATTAATACATGTAATACTTTAAACAATAAAAAAATGAACAAAAAAATTACAAATGTTTCTATAGGTTCCTTGTCATCATCTTACATGTTAATTTCTTGTTTGTTTTATTCTCTCTTTCCTAAATGTATTATTTTTTTCTTAGCCATGTTTCATAACTTTGAAATTGCTGGAATGTTTTTTATTTTTGTTTTATTTTTTTAATTTCTTTTTTTAAATATATTTTATTGATTTTTTACAGAGAGGAAGAGAGAGGGATAGAAAGTCAGAAACATCGATGAGAGAGAGACATCGATCAGCTGCCTCCTGCACGCCCCACATTGGAGATGTGCCTGCAACCAAGGTACATGCCCCCGACCGGAATCGAACCCGGGACCTTTCAGTCCACAGGCCGACGCTCTATCCACTGAGCCAAACCGGTTCCGGCGATTTTTTTAATTTCTTTATTGATTAAGGTGTTACATATGTGTCCTGCTGTAATTTTTAAATATTTTTCTAGGGAAAATTGGTAAATTACCATTAGATAGATCTTTTGTATTTTATGTTTGAGAACTGTGCTTGTATAAGTACAGAGAGATAGAAATTGATATTTTAAAATACAAAATTAATAGCAGATATCCATGACTAGCTGTTGGACATTAAACTTGTGTGTTAAGTATGTCACAAAGTGCTGAAAACTATCAATTTATTTTCTAAAATATAGTAATATTCTTATTTTCAAATCCATTATTTTATGGTCCTCATCCTTCTGGCAATATAATAATAATACATTTAAAATAATTTAAATAATTAAAGATATTTTGATAAACTGTACTTTAAATGATTAATTGAAAAAAAAAATGTAGATCTGCCAGTAAACCTAATGAATTGCTTATCTTTTTACCTGCATCTTGGTTTGTTGTTGTTAGTATTATAACATACTAGTACAAGAATTATTTCTAATTTATGAAAAATATATAATATCTATTATGAGTATTAATATATTTCTTTTAAAATCATTATATAATTCTTAGAATATGTTTGTTTATTGCTGTGTCTTAAAAATCATTTTAATTATATGCCAGAGTATGTATACATCTTTAAAGTATTTTTTTTTCCATTGCAGATGATTTGTTTAGGGCTGTCAGAATCTATTGTTGCCAGATTGATGATGTTTTCTAAGGTTTGATATTTGAATTGTAAAAGCTTATGATTGTATATATATCCCCCACACACATGGCACTTACTATGTTATGGATCCTATTCTGCAAATGCACCACTAGCTTGGTTGGAGTTCTGCTTCTGATGTGGCACTAGATTTAAGAAGCTTAGATAGTACTTAAAAACCAAAGTGGGAAAACACTAATAATCTCCCTAACATATTTGTCACTGATATATTTATTGTCTAAGAGTATCTAGTTCAGTGCAGTTGCTTTCAAATTCTGATAATAATGTTTAACCTTCTATTCCATTGCAAAAGTAGGGAACATTTCTTGTGAGGATACTTTTAATTTATCCTTTAGCTATTCATAAATTAGAAAGATGCGATTTTTGCTTTTTTTTTATAACTCAGTTTTTTATATACTGCTTACATATGTCATGTTAATCTCAAGTATTTTCACGAGTTGTTTTTTAATATGTTTATTACATGTTCAGCCTCCAAATTTTGCACTCATTTTCCTCCCTCTTGAGATTTACTTCTGAAGACTCATGCTTACATTGATGACTAGGTAATTAGGAAATAAGATGTCCTCAGTAATTCTAATAATATACCAAGAAAAACTCATTGCCAGAAGGTCAGTTGAGGAATTCCAATGAATAGAACTTATTCTGAAGAGGGGTAAAAATCTTCCAATTTAAATTTATATCATCCCAATTTACTTAACTAATATAAACAATATTATATTTATTGGTGGTATTTATTGATTCCTACCTTGCTATAGGTGGAAGAGAAGGGGAGAAGGCTCAAGCATAGGCATGCTTACTATTTGGAAAGGAGCCTACACAAAAACAGGAACATGTAGCTTTACTGTAGGTGTGACTGTATATTAAATCCTTGCATACATACATATCCTATAATATTGTCTAGTTCTGAAAAACTTCTTGGGTAGAAAAAGCTAGAAAATAGTTGAAAGGGGGTTAAGAATTTGAGTAAGAAGTAAGGCTAAATCTCTAGTTGTGAAAAAGGAAAATTACTTCTTCAGCTATCATTTCTTAAGACTTAATATTTTTGAGGAGTTTACCGTTTTTGAAATTAT
The DNA here is from genome assembly GCA_004026805.1 of Lasiurus borealis. Lineage (NCBI taxonomy): Eukaryota > Metazoa > Chordata > Mammalia > Chiroptera > Vespertilionidae > Lasiurus > Lasiurus borealis. Next base: position 101,465 of record PVJN01001678.1, read on the forward strand.
GTCTCTTGATTTCCCCCCCCCCCGCTTTATGTTCTTATGTTTTTTTGGTGTGTGTGTGTGTGTGTGTGTGTGTGTGTGTGTGTGTATGTGTGTGTTTTATGTGTAGGGAATCTTTCCACATCCTAGCTAACTATTTTTTCTGGGTATGTTATGGCTTTAGATTAATATAAAATGCCTCAAAGGACACTATGACAACAAATATTTCTTTTGAAGATATAAAATACTCTAAAAAGCAATTAACCAGAATCTTGAAAAATACTCATATACTTGAATCCATTAATTCCTCTTTCATAAATTTAAATTCAAGGGGAATGGAGTGATATAAATGGGCCATGACTTATATTCAGGGATTTTCATCTCAACCTCATTTTTAAAACTGAAGAATTGGATCAAAGTAAATGCTCCCAAATAAAAAAAAAATATTTTTAGAAAGGTAACTTCTTCTATTTGGAAAAGTTTCTTGAATGAAGGCATGCATGTGGCATCAACAGGAGACCCAAATTTCTCCGTTATCAGAGAGTGGAACAATTTGTTTTGCTACTGAAGAACATGAGAGAGATGATAGAACAAGCTTGTAAGAGGAAGGAGTCTGATGGAGATTCTGGCATGATTTTATAATAGCCAAGAGGACAGTTTAGAAATGATGTTGACTTCTATTTTGAGTTGTTTATTCAACTGAAATTTTCAGTTTATTAAAGTCTGTTCTACTTGAGAGGATTAAGAACATAGACAACAGGAATAAAAATTCTCTGATGAAAGAAAACCAGTTAGACCATCCCCTCCCTCCACACACACACAAAAATTCCTAAAAATATCATTTTATTTATTATGTAAGTGGGGTTCTACCGAGATTTGTCTCTTAGTGTTACAGGTCATTCAGAACAGCAACTGGGAATTCTCTTATCATCTGATTCTAAAATAAGTTTCCAATCTTCAGAGGAGATAGTCTGGATCTACCTAACATGACAATATTCCTACTTTTTGCGTGAAAAACACTTATCTCCTGACCCAGTACCTCTATAGCTCTATCATACTGACCTTTCCAACACATTTGCAGTAACAGCCTCCAGTCCGTGACTCTGTTTGCTGCTCATTTTCCATCCAAGAGCTGACTTTACAGTTCCCTTGATTTTTATCAACCAGAGGAATAATTTTGATCATGTGCTATCACTAGCAGATGAACCTCTAGCAAAGGTATATTTTAAATGATAACATTTTAATATTTGGAGAAATTTTTTAAAGTAATCACCTTACAGATTGGTTGAAGTCACCAGGGTCAGGAAATAGACCCCTACCTCATGTCATAAACAAAGCTTCCGACTCAGATTATATTTATTGGTAGTATTTTGGAGGTTGAAAACTATCTCAGCCCAACTCCTTAATGGTAGTAAGAGAAAGCACACTATTGCATGCAGACCACTTTATCTAGAATATCAGGAAAAGTATCAAGAATACGTTTGCTTAAGTTTTAAAGTTGTTTAAAATTTTTTGACTGGACTATTGCTTTCAATTTTGACAAATTTATAAGGGGAAAAATAAGTCCACAAAACACAGAAGTAATACAATTAAATACAATAATCTATTTTTAGTCCAGGCAGTTTATTTCCTGTCAGTAAGTAATCTGTTTTCAAGCACTGTGTGATGCTTCCTTCACTATAAAATGGCACTAAGCTGAATTAAGTGGTTATGTTCTTTAGAGGTACTCAGAGGAAAAGAGGATTTGTCATTTGCTTGCTCTCCTGTTATTGGAAAATACTGATAATTTTTAACCATTTTGGTATTCAACAATTAATGTGCATTCTTCTTTTGAAAATTTAGTATATGTCAGTAAATCTATAATAATAAAAGGGTAATATGCTAATTAGACCAGGTGTCCTTCTAGACATCCTTTGGATGAAGCCTGGTCTGCAAAGGAAGCCCAGTTCTTGGGTGCCAGAGGGAAGCTGATGCTGGCAACTGGGGGAAGAAGGCCTACTTTTGCATGAATTTTGTGCATCAGGCTTTTAGTTGTAGTATCTTCCCAAATCATGGGGAAATAGAGATAGTATCCACTTCTGTTCTTTTTCTTTACAACATTCTGATCTAAAGATTGAAATTCAATATGAAGTACTGTACTTCTGACTGTAATACACAGGACATGGAACATATTTGAAATACATTTTATTAAGCATGCATTATTGAATTTTGTAAAAAAAATTAAAAAATAATAGCGTATTTGGGTATTCCTATACCTCTAAATATCTTTTTATAGTTACTTCCCCTGTGACCTAATACTACATATCTACACACTCACACACATAGGCATACACACATAGAATCTGAAACACTATGCTATTTGCTCTATAAATTCAATAGTGTTTTTTTTTTACTAGTGTGCAATGGTTTACATAAGTATAAGTATTTCATTTCAATGCTATGATTAAAAGAACTATAAAGTACAAGTATGAGTACATGAGTACATTTTTATCTTTTCTGCTATATTTCAGGTCACATTGCATTAAGTATTTCAAATAGAACTGTTTGAACCTGAGGGTATTAGGAAAATCAGTTCTAATTTAAGTTAAAAATAAATGGACAGCATCTTTGTACTTAAAGAGGAAAACTGATCTCATTTTATGCTCAGCAGTTTCTTCCATTAATGTGCATATAAAATTGTGTCTCCTATTGATGGAGGATTGACACACTAGGAAAAATTAAAGAAAAATGCTTTTCAATTGTGTTTATGAATCTAATTCCACTACTTTATCTTTTCTATGCCACATCTGTAAGATAGGTAAGAAGATTAAATTACTGCCCTTATTGTGCTAATGAAATTTATAGGGATGTTAAATTACTTGACAAAGCTAATAGGATAAATTAGTAACCACAAAGGAAAAAGAAAGCATGTCTTAAGCTTGTTAGATCAGTGTTCTTTCTAAATGGGAAAGAATTTCAAACACCAGTTAGATTATTAGAAATGCAAAGATAATAAATTTAATATCTTGATATTTTAAAAATATAATCTATTCCCTTATAATGATAATACGTTTTAAAAGGATAAAATTATTTGAAAAAAAAACCTTAATAAAAAAGAATTTATTTTCTGGGCTGTACAACTATACTTTTTTAGAAGTTAATACTCATGAATTTAATTAATATCATATTTCACATTCTTTTTATATATAATTTTTGAGGCTATGAGGCTCTTTATGCTTCTGCTTCTCTATCATTCATTTATTGATGGATTTATCTTAATACTTTAAAACTATTTTAAGCAGTGTGCAAGCAGTCTTTTTCTAAAAATATTTTGGTACACCCCAGTGACCAGATATTACATACATGATCATTCAAAAAAATCCTGCAGCCATCCAATACCATGCTTACTTATTAGGATACTAGAGGCCCTGTGCACGAAATTTGTGCATGGGGCGTATCTCTCAATCCAGTCTGCACCTTCTCCAATCTTGGACCCCTCGAGGGATGTCTAATAGGATCAGGCCTAAATGGACAGTTGGATATCCCTCTCACAGTCTAGAACATCTGGCTCCCAACAGCTCACCTGCCTGCCTTTCTGATTGCCCCTAACTGCTTCTTCCCCCTAAACACTCCCCTGTAAGCCTGATTGATGCCGCACTGTTCCCCTGGCAGCCTGATTACCCCTAACTGCCCTCCTCATGCTGGCCTGGTCATCCCTAACTGTCCTCCGCTAAAGCCTTGGTCACCCCCAACTTCCCTCCCACAACTGCCCTCCCATGAAGGCCTGGTCCCTTCAACTGCCCTCTTCTGCTGGCCATCTTGTGGCAACCATGTTGTGTCCACATGGGGGCAGCCATCTTGTGTATTGGAGAATCGGTCAATTTGCATATTGCTCTTTTATTAGATAGTATTACTGACTATATTCCTTACGCTGTAATTTATATCCCCATGATGATTCTGTAACAACAAATTTGTACTTCTTAATATCTTCCCTTTTTTTTTGTGCACCACCACCTTATATCATCAACAAAGAGTTCTGTATATTTATGAGTCTGTTTCTGTTTTGCCTGTTCATTTTTGTTTGTAGATTCTATTGCTGATAGAATAAAAAAGAACCAATTAGAAATGAAAACTACATAGACTAAAATAAAGAATAACTTATAGGAAATAACAGTAAAGCAGATGGTGAGAATCAGATCAGTGATTTGGAATATAAGGAAGCAAAAAACAATCAAAACAGAAAAAAAAAGAAAAATAAGCCCCAAAATTGAAGATTATTAAGGAGTCTCTGGGACAACTTCAAGTGTACCAACATTTGCATCATGGGAGCAGGAAACTGAGAATCTATTTGAAAAAATAAATAATGACAGTAAATTTCTCTTACCTGGAGAAAGAGACAGTCATACAAGTCCAAGAAGTTCAAAGAGTCCCAAACAAGAAGAATCCAAAAAGGCCCATACCAAGACACATTATAATTAAAATACAAAAGTTTGAAGACAGAGATTCTTAAAAGCAGTAAGACATTAGCGGTTAGCTCCCTACAAGAGAGTGTCCATATGATTGCCAACTGATTTCTCAACAGAAACTTTGCAGGCCAGGAGGGAGTAGCAAGAAAAATTCAAAGAGATGAAAAGCTAGGACTACAACCAAAATTATGCTTAAAAAAAACTGTCATTTAGAATCAAAGGACAGATAAATAGCTTCTCAAAATATATTAAGGCTTTCACCACCAAACCAGTATTTTATGAAATGTTAAAAGGTCTCAGTGAAGAAGAAGAAGAAGAAAAGTCCCGTGGTGGGGTTCAATGTTTGAACCTCAACCTGTGAATTACAAGGTAGTTCCAGGTGAGGGCACATGCCCAGGTTTTGGCCAGGATCCCCAGTAGGGCATGAATAGGAGGCAACCAATCAGTGATTCTCTCTCATTGATGTTTCTAAAATGTGCAAGCAGCCTTGATTAATGAGCAATAATTACATTAAAGGAGCTAAATAGAAGTTGTAGTCTTCAGCCCCTGACCCTTCTCCATTTGGGCTCCTTTTTATTTTATTTTCATTTCAATCTAGCATAGCAACTATCAAATAGTGTGTATAAGAATTTCTGTAGATCTTATTTAAACAAGCATTTGCTTAGTCCTAATAATCTTTATTTTCCATAAATGAGTGAGATCATGTGGTACTTTTCTTTCATTGCCTGGCTTATTTCGCTTAACATAATGATCCCCAGTTCCATCCATGCTGCTGCAAATGGTAAGAATTTCTTCTTTTTTTGTATCAGCTTAGTATTCCATTGTGTAGATATATCATAGTTTTCTAATCCCCTCATCTACTGATGGGCATATAGGCTATTTCCAAAACTTAGCTATGGTGAATTGTGCTGCTATGAATATAGGGGTGCATATTATCATTTCTGATTTGTGTTTCTAGTTTCTTGGGATATATTCCTAAGAGTGGGATTACTGGGTCAAATGGGAGCTTCATTTTTAGTTTTTTTGAGGAAACTCCATACTGCTCTCCACAATGGCTGCACCAGTTTGCATTCCCACCAACAGAGGATGAGGGTTCCTTTTTCTCTGCCTCACCAACACTTGTCATTTGTTGATGGTTGCCATTCTGACAGGTGTCGTTTTGTTTTGCATATCTCAGATAATTAGTGACTTTGAGCATGTTTTCATATGTCTCTTGGCCTTTCTTCTGTCTTATTTTGAGAAGATTTTATTTAGATCCATTGCCCATTTTTTTTAATTGGAATATTTATCTGCCTTTTATTAAGTTGTATAAGTTCCCTGAAGATGTTGGAGATTAAATCTTTATCAGTGATAACATTTGCAAATATGTTCTCTCATACAGTGGGCTTTCTTGTTGTTTTGTTGATGGTTTCTTTTTGCTATGCAAAAGCTTTTAATTTTGATATAGTACCATTTGTTTATTTTCTTTTTAGCATCCATTGCCCTAGGAGCAGTATCAGTGAAGAAGTTCCTTTGGCATATGTCTGAGATTTTGCTGACTGTGGATTATTCTAGTATTTTATGGTTTCCTATTTTATGTTTAAGTCCTGTATGCATTCTGAGTTAATTTTTGTATATGGTGTAAGTTGGTGGTCTAGTTTCATTTTTTTTGCATCTATCTGTCCAATTTTCCCAACACCATTTATTGAAGAGGCTATCTTGACTGCATTGTATGTTCATGCCTCCTTTGCCAAATATTAATTGAGCATAATGGTTTGGGTCAATATCTGGATTCTCTATTCTATCCCATTGGTCTATATGTCTGTTCTGTGCCAGTACCAGGCTGTTTTGAGAATAGTGGCTTTGTAGTACATCTTGAAATCTGGTACTAAGATCCCACCAATTTGTTCTTCTTTCTCAGGATTTCTATGGCTATTCGGGGTTTTTTTTGATTCCAGATGAATTTTTGGGAAGTTCGTTCTAGGTCTTTGAATTATACTGTTGGGAATTCATTGAATCTATAGATCGCTTTGGGTAGTATGGACATTTTAATGATGTTGATTCTACCAATCCATGAACAATGTATGTTCTTCCATCTGTTTACGTCTTCTTCTATCTATTTTTTCAGTATCCTATAGTTTCCCACTATAGGTCTTTTACCTCCTTGGTTAAGTTCATTCCTGGGTATCTTAATTTTTTTTGGTGCGATTGTAAATGGGGTTGCTTTTTTAGTCTCTCTTTCTGTAAGTTCACTATTGGTATATAGAAATGCCATAGATTTTTTGGCATTAATTTTGTACCCTGCTACATTGCCAAATACATTTATTAAGTCTTTTAGTTTTTTGATGAAGTGTTTTGGGGTTCTTATGTACAATATCATGTCATCTCTGAATAAGGACAGCTTTACTTCTTCTTTTCCAATTTGGATGCCTTTTATTTCTTGTTCTTGTTTTATTGCAATGGCTAATACTTCCAGTACAATATTGAACAGGAGTGGTGAGCGTGGGCATCCCTGTCTTGTACCTGTTCTTAGGGAAATTGGTTTTAGTTTCTGCCCATTGAGTATGGTGTTGGCTGTGGGTTTATCATATATGGCTTCTTTTATGTTGAGGTATGTTCCTTCTATCCCCACCTTCTTGAGAGTTTTTATCCAGAAAGGGTGTTTAGGAGAGAAGCCAAGATGGCGGCATAGGTAAACACCTACACTGCTGCCTTGCACAAGAATTTCAAAACTACAACTAAAAGACAGAACGGACATCATCCAGAAACACAGGAAAGCTGGCAGAGTGGAAATTCTACAACTAGAGGGAAAGAGAGGACTCACGGAGACCCAGAGGAGCTGCAAAAAGCTGAGGTACGGAGATACGCGTGTGGAGAGAGCAGATGCTGGAGAACCTTGCTAGCCTTCTCTGGTGGGAGGGAGACGGAGACTCTCAAAGGCATTGAACTCCTTATCCTTTGATACTAAACCCCTGATCCAGCCGAAACTCATGTGAGGGGGAGTTTGGACTGTGAAGGGGGAGAAGTGCACGGGAATTTAGGGGAGTCGCAAAAGATCAGAAGTCTGGTGGTGCACACGGCACTGCGCCGCAGAGGACTGACTGCTGATTGTGCCGCTGGCTTTCACGAGTAGGCAGGAGATAGATCCTCCCAACTGTGCCACTTCTAACTTCACAAAACCCGTTTTGGGAGAAACCCTGGGGACCCAGACTCCTGTGGTTCTGTAGCACAGGGGAGCCGGAAAGGCAACAGTCTAAAGGCACCGTGAGAGAGAGCACGCACAAAAACACAGGGACCGCTCCAGCGACTACCCAGTCACATGAGACTCAGGGGCCGTGGAAGGCAAGCCCAACTGTAAGGCAAGGTGGTCCCTTAAGCCCTGAGATTCCACCCATCCCAAGCTCAAGAGAGGCTTTTGCGGTTTTGCAAGTCTGGTATCATAAGGCTGAATCCAACACAGAAGTTTTCCCAGCATAGTGAAAATGCCGAGACAAGGGAAGGGATCACATAAAAAGAAATGGAGGGAAAAAAAAGGACTAGATATAGAGTTCAAAACCACGCTTATGAGGTTTTTCAAGAATATGATAGAAAAGATGGATTAATTTATCAAGTCCTAAGAGGAGATTCAAAAGGACCAACTAGAGATGCAAAAATCCAACTAGAGATCATAAAAGACCAAATAGAAATTAAACATACACTGTCTGAAATAAAAAATATTACACAGAGACTTAACACCAAACTAGTGGAAGGCAAGAGTCAAGTCAAAAATGTGAAATATAAAGAATCAGAAAACACTCAACTGGAAAATCAATAAGAGAAAATAATAAAAAATGTGAAGATAATGTAAGCAGCCTCTGTCTGGGACAGCCTCAAGCGTACCAACATCAGAATTGTGGGGGTGCCAGAAGAGAGAGAAAGATACTGAAAACCTATTTCAAGAAATAATGACTGAATTCTTCCCACATCTGGCAAAAGAAATAGACTTACAAGTCCAGGAAGCACACAGAACCCCATATAAAAGGAATCCAAAGAGGACTACACCAAGACACATCATCATTAAAATACCAAGAGCAAAAGACAAAGAGAGAATATTAAAAGCAGCAAGAGAAAAACAGTTCATTACCTACAAAGGAGCACCCATACGACTGTCAGCTGATTTCTCAACAGAAACAATGCAGGCCAGACAGGAGTGGCAAGAAATGTTTGAAGTGATGAATAACAAGAACCTACAACCAAGAAAACTCTATCCAGCAGAGCTATCATTCAGGATTCAAGGGCAGATAAAGAGCTTCACAGATAAAAAAAAAATAAAAGAGTTCATCAATTCCAAACCAGTATTATATAAAATGCTGAAAGGTACTCTTTTAGAAGTGGAAGAAGAAAAGGTAAAAGGTAACAAATTATGAACAACAAATACATATCTATCAACATGTGAATCTAAAAATTAAGTGAATCAAAAATTTGATCAACAGAATAAACTGGTGAATATACTAGAATCAAGAGCACAGAAAGGGAGTGGACTGATAATTCTCCAGGGAAAAGGTGGGAGTGGGTTACAGGGAGTGACTGGACAAAAATCATACACCTATGGACTCATCAATTGGGGGGAAAGGTAAGGGTAGAGGGAGGGGTGGGAGCGGGGCGTAGGGGAGCTATGGAGGGGAAAAAAGAGAGACAAATGTAATCATCTGAATAATAAAGATTTAATTTAAAAAAAGGGAGTTTAATTTTGTCAAATGCTCTTTCTATATCAATTGATATGACTGTGATTTTTATCTCTCAATTTGTTTATGTGATGTATCACAGGTATTGATTTGTGGATATTTTACCATCCTTGCAGTCCTGGGATAAATCCTACTTGGTCATGGTATATGATCTTTCTGATATATTGCTGGATCTATTTGCTAGCATTTTGTTGAGTATTTTGTCATCTATGATCATGAGGGATATTTGCCTGTAATTCACTTTTATTGTGTTTTCTGTATCTGGTTTTGGTATTGGGGTGATTCTGACTTCATAGAAGATGTTTGGAAGTGTTCCTTCCTCTTCAATTTTTTAGAATAGTCTGAGGAGGATAAGTTTTAGTTATTTCTTGAATGTTGGGTAAAACTCCCCTGTGAAGTCATCTGGCTGCGGGTTTTTGTTTGCTGGAAGCTTTTTGATGACTGCTTAAATTTCTTCCATAGTTATTGGACTATTAAGATGTTTAGATTTTTCCTGATTGAATTTTGAAGGTTATATTTTTCTAGGAATATGTCCAGTTCCTCTGGATTGTCCCATTTGTTGGAAAAGAGTTGATCATAGTATTTTTTAACAATCCTTTGTATTTCGATAGGGTCTCTTGTTATTTCTCCTCTTTCATTTCTGGTTTTGTTTATTTGGGTCTTCTCTCTTTGCTTCTTGGTGAGCCTGGCTAGAGGTCCATCAATCTTGTTTGTCCTTTCAATGAACCAGCTCTTGGGTTATATTGTTTGTTCTCAATGTCATTTAGCTCCACTCTTATCTTTATTATTTCCTGTCTTCTACTTGCACTTTGCTCTTCTTGTTACTGTCTTTCTAACTCTTGTAGTTGTAGGGTTAGGTAATTTATTACCATTGTTTCTTATTTTTTTCTTTGTTTGTTTTTTTAGTTTAGTTTTTTTTTTCAGTAGGCTTGTAGAGCTATGAACTTTCTTCTGCAGACTGCTTTTGCTATGTCCTATGGATTTTAGATTGTTGTGTTTTCATTGTCATTTGTTACCATGATGTATTTTTTATTTCTTCTTTAATCTCTCTAGTAACCCAGTCATTGTTTAATAGCATGCTGTTTTTATATCCATGTTTTTGATTTTTTTGGACTGTCTTTATTGTAGTTGATTTCTACTTTTATGCCACTGTGATCTGAGAAGATGCTTGGTATTATTTCTATCTTTTTGAATTTGAAGAGACTTTGCCTATTACCCAACATATGGTGTGTCCTTGAAAATCACCCATGTGCACTTGAGAAGTATGTATATTCTGTGGCTTTGGGGTGAAATGTTCTGAAGATGTCAATTAATTCCATCTGGTCTAGTGAGTCATTTAGGATTGATCTCCCTTTGCTGATTTTGCTTAGAGAATGTGTCCAATGGTGATAATGGGGCATTAAAGTCTCCTACTATGACTGTATTGCTGTCAATCTCTTCCTTGATATATTTTATGAGTTTTCTTTTTGTATTTGGGTGCTACTGTATTGGGTGCATATATGTTTACCAGAGTTAATTCTTCTTGTTGGATTGCTTCTTTTAGTATTATGAAGTGGCCTTTCTTATTTCTTGTCATGTCTTTCACTTTGAGATTGAATTTGTCAGAGATAATTATTACTACCCCAGACTTTTTTTCATTTCCATTCGCCTGAAGAACCTTTTTCCATCTCTTCACCATCAGTCTGTGTGAATATGACTTTGTTTAATTAGGGTTTATATTGTTTCCCAGTTTAGCCCCAGGGGATTTAGCATCATTTTGATACTATCTCAATAGAGTATTAGCAATTTAGGAGCCATATTATAATTGTATGCTGAAGCTAATCTCTCTCTCCCTCTCTCTCTCTCTCTCTCTCTCTCTCTCTCTCTCTCTCTCTCTCTCACACACACACACACACACACACACACTTTTACTCAAGTACAATTTAAAATATTCCTTATTATGCTAAAACTCTTTATCTTGCAGTATAGATGACAAAGAAAGATTTAAGTGGCCTGAACACTGATCATTTCTTTACAAAATGCTTTTTTTATGTCCCAAACTTCAGTGCATTCAAAACATTGTACAATATTGTAGTTACTTCCTTTGCCTGATTATGAGAAAATTTGCAACCCAAAATATTGTCCCCAATATTGATCTAACTTCCATACACAGTTATGCTTTTATAAATCAGAGGGAAGGCAAAGGAGGGTGGGGGGAAGGGGGAGAGACATCAACAAAAGAACTTGTATGCATGTATATAAGCATAACCAATGGACACAGACAGTAGGGAAGTGAGAGTATGAGCAGGGATTGGAGGGGCAATGGTGGGGGGAGGCGATAAGGACACATATGTAATACATTAATCAATAAAGAAAAATCAAAAATAAAAATAAAGTGATTATGGCCAGCAGGTGTGGCTTAATGGTTGAGTGTTGACTTATAAACCAGAAAGTCACAGTTCAATTTCCAGTCAGGGCACATGCCCAGGTAGTGGGTTTGATCTGCAGTGTGGGACAGGCAGGAGGCAGCCAATCAATGATCCTCTATCATCATTAATGTTTCTATCTCTTCCTTCTCCCTTCCTCTCTGAAATCAATAAAAAATATTTTAAAAATAAAAATAAAAATAAATAAAAATAAAGTAATCCCTAAACTATAGAACATAATTGATATGCTTCTAAGCCTTATATTTTTAAAAAATACCCAGCAACTAACATTTTAAAGACTTGGATTTTAAGATTGCCAATATTTCATCTTAAAATAATTACTTTTTCTATATTTAATTTCCCCAAAGTAGCTGCCCAAATGCTGTGGGCATAACTTCTAGAATTTTTGTCTGTTTGAATTTGCTGGGCATCATCCTTAGTACTTCAGTGTTTTATTCAATTATGTAATACTCACAAACTTCTAAAGTAACTATACCATTATTATCTTCATTTAATAGGTAAGGAAATTAGGACATGAAATGGATTAACTTAACTATGCTAATCCTCATGGTTACAATGTTAAAGGGTATTAATTTAGAATATTATGGATACAATTGCATCTGCCTAAAATTCATGTTTGAGTCTAAATGCTCAGTACCTCAAAATATGACCTATGTTTTTAAATAGAGTTAATGAGGATATAATTGGTTAAGATAAGAACATACTGCAGTAGGCTGAGCTACTAATTCAATATGACTGGTGTCCTGGATAAAAAGGGAAAATTTGGACATGGACTCACAGGCAGGTAGAATACTATGTGAAGATGAAGGCAGATATTCAAGTTATGCATTTACTAGCCAAGGAACACCATTGGTTTCCAACAAACCACCACATTTTTCCTCCCCATTATCAGAAGGAACCAACCCTGCTGACATCTAGATCTCAGATTTCCAGCCCTCATTAAATATCTGTTGTTCTTAGCCACCCAGTAGTATAACAACCCTGGGCGACCCACAGGTTGAGAACCGCTGCTTTAGAGCCTAAGAACATTGGAAAACACAGATATTTACATTATGATTCATTAACAGTAGCAAAATTACAGTTATGAAGTAGCAATGAAAATAATTTTATGGTTGAGGCTCACCACAACATTAGGAACTGTATCAAAGGGTCGCGGAATTAGAAAGGTTGAGAACCACTGACATAGAGTAAGCATTTGGATGTAGACTTTATGGCTCCAAAGCATTCTTAATATGCTATGTTGTCTCCCTTAAAAGTAAGAGAATTAAATAAATACATAATTCCTTAGGATGTGAAAGAGATCTAAACTACAAAAACTAATCCAGATTAAGAGAGCTAATATATTTCTGAAGCTTCAAGTGCCTCTTTGAAAGGATGTTGTATGACAAAAGAGCCTACATTATCACTTTCCTTCAAAACTGACAACAACAAAAAGAAACAGAATACCTATTCTAAATATTGTTGGTAAAAACATGATTGAGAATTTAATCATAAGGTAGAAATTTGTATAAATTTAGTTTACTTAAAATACATGTCCCTTAATAAATCTTTAGAGAAAGAAAAAATCTTACGGATCTCTGTTGTTCCTGTTTGATGACTGTTTAAAAATATCTCATAATGTTTGCATAAACCCAGGCTTTGGATACTAGTGAATTAAACAGGAAAAACTGAAGGAGAAAAACAGGGTTTTTATTACACTAAGTCTGTAGTGGAGGAATTCTGCATAGCCTTCTGCTCATGGTTTTTTTCCTAATTAAAACAGACAGCTGTAGAATAAAGATCATGCATAATTTAAGATTTTTTCTCTTCACTAATAATGCAATGAAATATATCATAAGGGAGTAGAAGTAGGTAGGAAGTTCTTAGAAGGTATTTTGATACCTCAGTTTTGAGATATTAGAAATAATAATTAAAAGTTCAAAATGTCAGAGTTGATCTGAATTGCCAAGAATAAATAGGTAAAAGCCTAGCTTCCTTGAATTTTATTTTTCTTTGAAATCTAACAGATAATTAAAGATAAGTTAAAAGGAGCTTTTTGCTTGGATTCAATAGAGGAAATGATAGATTATAGAACAGAGATAGCTTACTATTAAAGTTTTGTCAGTAACATGCTTGATTTATATCTTCTTTTATTTCTTTAATTTTCATCCTGTTCATAGCTGCATAATCAAATAGGTCTAGGGCTGAATCCCAGTTATATGCCTTATTAAGAAAGAGTCTTTGAAAAAATGACTTAATATTTAGCCTTGCTTTAGTTATCTATAAAAAGCAAAAATAACGCCTATTTAGTTTTGAGAAATTAGAGGAAGCTGGCTATTCAACAACAGCCATAGTAACATAAAACAATTATTATGTTTAAGGGCTTTAGTGTATTATTTCAATCCTCACATCTAAACTAGGAAGTGTATTATATTATTTATTCCAATTTAACATGTAAAGAAACTAAGTCATAGTTTACTCAAGATCACAGCTTGTAGGTTATCATTAGAATTTGGAATCCAATATAGACCTCTACTTTTGAAGTAGTATAAACACACTCATTAAATATATGACTAGTGGACCATATTAAGGATGAAAATATGAGTAAACAACTGTTGTAGATGTGGTGATAGAAATATATACAGTCACTAACAAAGGAAGAAGTAGTCATATCTACATTCAGGCATTAAGAGAAACTTTAGGAAGTGAAGCTTGAGCTGAGTGCTGAAATCTTGTTAACTATTCATCAGGTGACCAGTGATTATAAATCATTCCAGACAAAAGAAGGAATAAGTGTAAAGACCTGAAGACCATATACAATGTGGGGAGAGGGTAAATAGAAGGTAGACTATTAGAAGGAATGAGGCAGGAATGCAGGAAGAAAAATAGGGGTCAGGACAAGAAGAGCCTTGAATGCCATCAAAGTGGTTTGAATTTTATCATGAGAATCTAGACATTCTTAATCTAGCTATAATCTGGGAGCTTTTGAAAAAATATCCATATTCTATCTTTATAAACACATTTTTAAATGAATTGAGATCATCTTATTTTTATTAAGAATGTAATGTAGTAGGCCCTCAATAAATACTGGTTGATTGATGTTAGTAATTAGCTTTTGTTATATATTAAAACAATAAAAAAGGAGAAAAAAACACTCCAAAATTATTCTTAGTCATTTTTTATGAATTAAGTAAATAGAACATTTTTTAAAATTATATTTTATAAGACCATTTTAGAATAAAAAGACTCTTAAGTTAATGATGACCCAAGAGCTATCAATAAGATTTGCTAATGTATTTATTTATGATTAACTGATGAAATACCCAAAGGGTGGTTATTTTGTGAGCAGCACATTCACATATCCCTCTCTTAACATTAACGTAAGACACACTGGCTTCATTTTTTTCATAATATTCAAGCTGATGTTATTTCTCTATTTCAACTTCTAATACAGAATAAGTATATTGCCTGTTTTTTTGGTATTGTTGCTGATGTAAATATTTTCATTAGTGCTTTAAATGCAAAAGAATGACATTAATCATAAAATGTGACCTGGAAAGAAAAAAATGTAACCATTTAGTTCCAAATATAAGGATCTTTTAACTCTCTACTTGGTTCTAAGAACAAGTACAAAAGTGAACAGACTGGAAAATCAACTCTTCTGTAAGAGAAGGGAGGAAAGAGGGCACATTGCTGACTCCATGGTTAGGGGACACACAGACAAATATAGAGAGTCGCTGCTTCTAAGAGCAGAGAGACTCATAAGGGATTCAGTGCTTGATACATATGTCCAGCTAGCAGCAAAAATATCACTAGGTATACCAAAAAGCAAAAATCGTAATTTGAAGATCCAAACATTAGAACCAGACCTGGCAGGGAAGTTGAAATGATCAGAAGAACAATTTAAAACCACTTTGATTATGGTGCCAAGTGCTGTAATAGATTAGTTGGATGGCATGCAAGAAAAGATGGGCAATGGAAGCAGAGAGATGGAAATACTAAGAATGAAACAAAAAGAAATGTTATAGATAAAAACAAAATGAAACAAAAAAACCTGTAACTGAAATAAAGACTGGCTTTGATGGATTTTAACAAGTGAATATGGATGAAAAAACAATCTCTGAGCTGGAGTATTTATCAATAGTACCTTCTAAAAACAGAGAACAAACACTGAAAAAAAAAAGAAAAAAGAGAATACCCAAGCACTGTGGCACATCTACAAAAGGTGCAACATATACATAATGGAAATGCTAGAAGGAAAAAGGAAAGGAATAGAAGGAATATTTAATACAATGTTATTTTAAGAATTTCTCTAAAATATCAGATATCAAACCACAGACCTAGGAAGTTCAAACACCAAGCAGGATAAATGCCAATGACAATAACAACAACAGTAGCAAAAACACTTGGGCATATATTTGAACTACAAGAAATCAAAGAAAAAAATCCTTAAAACAGATAATAAAACACCATACCTGTAAAGGAATGAAGATAATTATATTTGCCTTTTCAGAACCATGCAAGTAATAAAAGAATGGAGTGAAAAAAGTGTTGAGAAAAAAACACCACCATAGAATCTTGTATCCTGTGAAATTGTCTTATAGAGGAGAAGATATTCAAATAAAAAATTAGGGAATGTTGGCAGGGGACCTTCTAATAAATTTTAAAATAATTTCTGTAGAAAGAAGAAAGATACTATAAGGCATAAACTTGGATCTATGTAAAGTAAAGAAGAGTAAAGAAGGAGTAAGTGAAGATAAATTAAAAGAAGCATTTTTTCTTATACTTAATTTAACAGGTGTGTTTTTTTCAAAATAATAACAGCAGTCTATTCTCAATATTATTTATGTATGCTTATATATAATGAATGATAAATATTACAAGGGATATGGGAGGAAGTAGGATTTTTTGTTGTAATTATAAAGCACTCTACCTATAAAGTATAATTTATTTGTTAATGGTCTTCCATTACTTATAAATGTATATTGAAACCCATGGGGAACCACAAAATTAACTTTAAAAAATTCCATAACATATGCTATTAAAGGAGAAAAAAAATTGATATTAAAAGCTTAATTAAAATGACAAAGGCAGAGAGAGTGTGAAGACAAACATAGGAATAAGGAACAGGGCAACCAATGAAAAACAAAAATGTAGATATTAATCCTTTTATATTAATCACATCAAATATTAATAATCTAAATGAACTAACTAAAAGATGGAAAAAGTAGTGGAGAAAAATATATCACCCTAATACTAAGCAAAAGTATATTAGTAGTTGGAGTAATTTCAGACAGGACAGACTTTGCAGCAAGGATAATTACTAAGGACAAGAAGGAGTTACATATTAATAGAGGTATCAGTTCTCCAATAAACAAAACAATTCTTAACATGTATATGCCTAACAACAGAGCAAACTTTGTAAGGCAAAAAGTGATGAAACTGCAGAAACAGATGAATACACTTACATAGTTAGAGACTTCAACACCCCTCTATCAGAAATGGACAAATTCTTCAGGCAGAAAAATCAGTAAGGTTATAGTTGAACTCAACAAAACCATCAGTAAACAGGATATAATTGATTTTGGTAACTATTTCATTGAACAATGCTTTCTTCTCAAACTCATGTGGAACATTCACCAAGATTGAACCAAATCTGAACCATAAAACACACCTTAGCATATTTTTAAAAATAGAAATCATACAATGTCTGCTTTAACTATTAAACTAGAAATTAGTAACAGGAAGATAACTGGAAAATTGCAAAATACTTGATATAAACAACAACAACAACAACAACAACAACAAAAATCCATGACTAAATCATGAAAAAATAGCAAATCTGATTGAAAGCAACAAAGAAAACTGTTCATGACCAGATGACTTTATTAAATTATAGATGAAATCACTCTTCCAAACTTATTTCATGAGTCTGGCATTACCCTGACTCCAAATTCAGACAAAGCCACTATGAAAAAAAAATTATAGGCTAATATCCCTAAAGAACATAAATACAGCTATGTTCAACAAAATATTACCAAACTGAATTCAATAATGTATTAAAAGGATCATACACCATGATCAGTGGGATTTATCTAGGATGTAAGTTGGTTCAACATCCAAAAATCACTCAATATGATAAATCACAATACCAAAATTAAGGATGAAAATGATATCATCATCTCAAAATGCAGAAAAAGGATTTGATAAAAATCAATATCCATTCATGAAAAAACTAGCAACAAACTGGGTATAGATGGAATTTACCTCAACACAATAAAAGCCATTTATGACAAGACCATAGCTAAGAGCATATTCAATGAAGAAAAGCTGAAAGCTTTTTCTCTGAGATCAGAAAGAAGACTAGAATGCCTACTCTCATCACTTATTCAGTGTAGTATTGGAAGTTTTAGCCAGAGCAATTGGTCAAGGTAAAATAAATAAAAGTTATCCAAATTGGAAAGAAAGAAGTACAATTGTTATTATTTACAGATAGCATTATATTACATATAGAAAACCATGGATATCCTCCCCCCCCCAAAAAAAAAGAAACTGTTAGAATTAATAAATGAGTTCAGTAAAGTTGTAGGGTACAAAATCAATATACAAAAGTCAGTTTTGTTTCTTACATTAATACAAAGCTATTAGTTAAATTGAAAAACAAATTTAAAATTGCATCAAAACAATAAAATATTTAGGAATAACCTTTAACAGGAGGTGAAAGATCTGTACACTGAATGCTATGGGACATTAATGAAGGAAATTAAAGACAAAGAGGAAAGCTATCCCATACTCATGGATAGGAAGAATTAATTGTAACAACTAATATTCTTATAGTTTTCATACTAACCAAAGCAATCTATAGATTCATTTTAATTTTTATAAAAATTTCAATGACATTATTTACATAATTAGAAAAAAATCTGAAAATTAATATGAAACAACAAAGGATGCTGACTAGTCAAAACAATCTTGAGAAAAAAACAAATCTGTAGGCATCACATTTTCTGATTTCAAACTATATTATGAAGCTATATTAAAACAATCTGGTATTGACATAAAAACAGAAACATGGACTAATGGAACAGATTCAAGAGCCCAGATATAAAACCATTCATTTGTTGTCAGTTAGCTTATGACAAAGGAGCAACAAATGTACAGTGGGGAAAGTACAACTTCTTCAATAAATGAAGGGGGAAATGGACAGCCACATGCAAAAGAATGAAAGTAGAATTACATTTTATACCATGTAAAAATCAACTCAAAATGAATTAAAGACTTAAATATAAAGTAACCATAAAACTTATTAAAGAAGGTAAAGGGGATAAGCTTTTTGAAATAAGTATTGGCAATGATTTTTTTGATTTTATGCCAAAACAAAAGCAAATAAAAATGAGTGGCATTACATTAAACTAAAAATCTGTATAGTCTAGAAAACCATCAACAAAATGAAAAGACCCACATGCAAAAAGAAAAAATATTTGCAAATCGTATATCTGATAATATAATTTAAAATATTTAAATTAAAAAAAATATATAATATTTAACAAATTTACACAATTCAATAGCAAAAAAATCAAACAAGTCAACTTAATAAATGGGCAGAGAAACTGAATAAACATTTCCCCAAAGAAGGATTATAATTGACCAACAGGTATATAAAAAGATGCTTTATATCCCTAATCATCAGGATAATACAAATGAAAACCACAATGAGCTATGTTACTTCATACCTATTAAGAGTAGCTACAATAAAAAAGACAAGAGTTGCCCAGCTGATGTGGCTCAGTGGTTGAGCAGCCTCTATCTATGAACTAGGGGGTCACAGTTGATTTCCTGATCAGGGCAAATGCCCAGGCTGTGGGCTTGATCTCCAATCAGTGATTCTCTCTCATTATTGATGTTTCCATCTCCCTTTCTCTGAAATAAATTATAATAGTGGCCTATTGCACAGATTCATTAATTATAAGAAAGATTTATGCAGTAATTACGTTATCTGCAAAAAATTACATGTCAATATATATGTATACATATATATAATTACATGTCAAAGTAGTATATATATATTATATATATATATATATATATATATACACTATATATATATATACATCATATATCATATTATCATATATATATATATACTACTTTGACATGTATACACTATATATATATATATATATATATATATATATACTACTTTGACATGTAAATAAAGGTAATATGCAAATTAGCCAGGACGCCTTATGGTGTCACAACCAGCTCAGGAGAAGCTGTGCTCGTAGACAGGTAGGAAGGGACTGCATGCCATCCCTAACCCCAGTGGACACATTCTAGGGGTGCGGGTGTGCTCTGAGTAGCCATGGCGTGGCTCAGAGCATGCCCCCAGTGGGTATCGGTGGTGTCTGGAGTGAAGCAACCTTGGTCCTGGGTGCCTGTCAGTGGCAGGAGCAAAGCAGCCCAGCTCCCAGTGAGTGACGTTGGAGGCTGGAGCGAAGCAGCCTGGATCCCGGGTGCCTGGCAACAGCCAGAGTGAAGCAGCCTACGTCCTGGGTGCTGGAGGGAAGCCAGTGCTGGCAGCCAGGGGAAGGAAGGCCTATTCTTTCATGAGTCTTCATGAATCAGGCCTCTAGTAGTAGTATAAAATTAAAATACGTGTATGATTGGCACCAGTGAGAGCTTTATATGTATTAGGCATGCGAGGTCAACATTTATTTTTAAATTGCCAATGTGAGTAATATGTACTGGCTGGTCAGTTGGTTGGACAGTAAATGAATTAATCGTGATGTGGTTCACGATGAATGATAACAAAAACAACATAATTCACAATCAACGATGACAAATTGAAACACTTGTGTGATTGGCACCAGTGAGAGCTTTATATGAATTGTGCATGCTCAAGTCTGGTCAGTCAGATGGTTGGACAGACTTAGAGTCGGTCACTTAGCGATGTGTGTGTGTATGTGTCGGGGGGTGTGCATATTAGTACATATCTTTATGTCTATATATACTTATACAAATATACTAGAGGCCTGGTGCATGAATTTTTGAATGGATGAGATCAGCCAATTGGGGCTGATCTGCCAGGCCAATGGGGGGAGTGGCTGTGGGTAGTTTGCCAACCATTCCTGCCCCTCATTTGGAGGGGTGGGGAAATCGTTGGTGGGGCTGGCCACGGGAGGTGCCGTGGGCCATTGTGCGGCCCCAACTCCTGGTTGAACTCCTGGTCAAGGCGACAATTTGCATATTAGGCTTTTATTATATAGGATATCAAAGATAAGAGATAAATGTTGTCAGGGATGTGGAGAAAAGGGAATCCTAGTTCATTCTTTGGAAATGTACATTGGTGCAGCCACTATGAAAAACAGTATGGCAGTCCCTCAAAAAATTGAAAATAGAATAACCAATGATTCTGCCATCCCACTTCTGGGTATACATACTAAGAAAATGAAAACAGAACGTAAAAAAGATACCTGCATTCTGTTGTTCATTGCATTATTATTTACAATAGTCAAGATGTGGAAACAACCTAAGTGTGTGTCAACAGATGAGCAGATAAAGACTACACACACACACACACACACACACACACACACACACACACAAACACACACAATGAATACAATTCAGCTTTGAGGAAGAAGGAAATAATCCAGACAGAGAAAGAAAATACTGCATTATACCACTTATATATGCAATCTAAAAAAAAACAAAAAATTAAACTTATAGAAACAGTGAAAAAAAGTGGTTGCCAGGTCTGGGAAATAGGAAGGTTGACAAGAGGTTACACATTTTTTAACCATAACGTGAATAATGTCTGAGGAGCTAATGAATAACATGGTGATTGTAGTGGATAATATGGAATCATATAATTGAATTTTGGGAAGAGAGTAGAATTTAGATATTCTCACACATACACCAAAAGATAAATACTATGTGAGGTGATGGGTATGTTAATTACCTGGGAGGAATCATTTCACAGTGCATACATATCAAATCATCACAATGTAACATTAACATATATTATAATTTGTCAATTATACCTCAATAAAGCTGAGAGAGAGAAAAAACTAAGAGTAGAGTAATTGAACTACAACACAAATTATGTGTTTACCTTACATAGACTGAGTGATAAACTACCATCATTCAAGTATTATTATACTTTGACTCTATATTCCCAAATATATGATTTTTTAAGTGTTATTTCTGTTGTTTTATTCTCTATAATATTAAAGTACTAATTGGGAAAAGGTTCATATTTTTATTGCAAATGTTTTCTCTATCAAAGTATTTTTCAATTTTAATACTAAAATATGTTAGATGAAATTTTATACTAGTATATTCCAAATGATATATTTAAAAATGTTTTAATATGGGCTTTTGATATTTTAATAATGGAAAGATATCAATACTGATGTTTTGACTTCTTAATAAGAGTTCTATGGTTTCTTTATATCACTTATATTTGTATTTATTTATTTGGGTAAATGGACTATAAGATAGGAATTTAGAGGTAGATGGAAAGTCACAGATTACTAGCAAAGCTCTGTAATTTTGATTTGAGTGAAAGGATACCAAAAAATTAAATGACTTGTTCATGACCACCTAGCAGTTTTTGGTAAAATGAATACTAGAACTTCTACAACATACTGAAATGATAAGATACAAAATTTATTTTTATTGATTTTCCTAACAAGTGTTTTGTGATAAACCTTCTCATTTCTAAATGGAAATAAACAACTTTTGGACTGAAAATTATAAAAAAATTCGGCTAAGGGGAAATAAGTATTGATTATGATTATTTTTCACACTACTTGTGTAAAAATCTATCTCAAGGTCTATGTGTTGAAGGTAAATCCTATAGGAAGAAACTCTGAGATATCTAGAGACAGTATAATTTTAAAAATAGTACTTTTTAAAATAATGTGAGCTATGTAGCACTTTACAAGTAGCTTTAATCTCTAACTTTTTCCATAAACAGGATAGCCATATATTCCCTTTCTCATTCCCCAAATTGTAAAATCACTTTTCTCAATCTTGGTTGTGATTCATGAATACCTATCAGGCAAAACCATTTAGGCAAGTAGTAGTTAACCCAAATTTTGCTAAGTTATTAAAATCATGAGAAAACATACAAAGAAGCTTACAGGACTAAAAACCCTTTTCCCAGGCACCAAACAGACTAATTAGGTTGGCTGGCTGACATCGGTCTTTTTGTGTCCTTGGGCAAATATTTCAATCTTATTAAGCAGCAACTTCCTCCTTGGTAAACTGCTGATAATCCTTGAAGTTTCTTTCTATTTTACAGGGCTATTGCAATAGAATATTCTTTGTCAAAATGTTTTGAAAATTGTGAAGTTCTGCACAATTGTGTTTCATTACTGTTTCTCAACATTGCTGGAATACCTTTAAATATTGTTGATCAAGTCATTTAATCATTCATGCCACATTTACTGAACAAACATTAATTGAATTCCAGAAACTGTGATTCATGTTTACATTAAAAAGCTGAACCATTCTGCCTCTTATTAAAATGATGAAACATCCTATGTTCCTCTCAAGTGAAGAAGGTGAAAAACAATGGGAGAGGGAAAGGCAGAAGACCCAGTTGTGTTTAGGTATTATGATTATACTGGAGGCCCAGTGCACAAAATTCATGCACTCGATTCATGCACTCGGTGGGGGTTGCAGCGGCAGGGGTGGGGGTGGAGTAGAAGGGTCCCTCAGCCTGGCCTGTAATCACTTACAGTCAGGGAGCCCTTGGGGGATGTCCCACAGCTGTGAGCCCAGTTCCTGGCTGACTGGTGTTCCCCCCTGTGGGAGCATATTGACCATCAGGGGAAGCTCCCGTGTTGAGTGGGATCTGCCCTGAACTAGCTCTCTGATATCTCCTGAGGGGTCCTAGGTTGCTAGAGGGTGCAGGCCATGCCAAGGGACTCCATCAGTGCAAGATCGTGGCTGGGGAGGGACATGGGAGGTTGGCCAGCTGGAGAGGGACCACAGGAGGGCTACAAGGTGTGTCTGGTCTGTCTCCCTCATTCCTAATTGGCCGCACCCAAGCAGCAAGCTAACCTACCAGTCAGGGCATCTGCCCCCTGGTGGTCAGTGCACATCAAAGTGACTGGTTGACCAGTAAATGGTCTGCCCTCTCATCATAGCAAGCAGTTAAGTGGGCCTAGCGTATCATTAGCATACTAGGCTTTGATTGGTTAAACAGATGACTGGACATCCAGACACGGCATATTAGGCTTTATTATATAAGATCTGTGCTCACATTAGCCCAGCTGCAGTATAAGATAGTGTATCTTGGTCTGTGTTTCCAAGATAGATATTCTCATCCTAAGTTATCAAAATAGGGAAAAAAAGGAAAGGAGTTCTACTCTTCTGCATAGATTATTTGCAGTTGATTTTTATCAATTCTGGGAGATAGGTACCATTATTTTGCTGCTGTTTTTTAGATAAATGAGGAAACTGAGATAGAGAAGTTGAGTAATTTACTTAAGACCACTCAAAATAAAAAAAACAAACAAAAAACAACTAGCAATGTGTGAGGGCATCAAGAATGGGCAGTATAAGATGAGGAAGCAAGAGGAATTCATGGATACAAATATCAGGAGTTAGCAATGATTTTTCATAATGGTTATTAATAATCAAATAGAAGTGTGTCCTGCAATCTCAGGTTGTAATCCAGAGACAGATATAAATAGCTTCTCTAGAAGCTTAGATTATTTAAGCACAGACTGGAGAAATATTAAATGAGTAATTATAATTCAGTGTGGTAAATATTCTCTATTAGGAATATGCACAAGATTTCCTGGGGGGTTGAGAAAGGATGGTGCAACTTACTTGCATGCAGGAATCAATACAGGCTTTTCACAGAAGATAATACTTGTTTTGTGTGGTGAAATATATATAACATAAAACATATTAACTATTTATGGGTGTACAGTTACTGTTATTAAGTACATTCATATTATCATGCAACCATCACCACCATCTATGTCTAGAACATTTAAACTTGCAAAATTGAAACTCAATATCTATTAAACTATAACTGACCATAACCATTGCTAGCAGGCCTTGAAAATCTCCTCCCTTCCTCCCTTCCTTCATCCCTGCTTCTCTTCCTCCATTCCTTTCTTTAGACCTTTTTATTCAAAGTCCACTCTCCCCCACTTCATCTCTTCCTATCCTTTGGTAACCATAATTCTAATCTCTTCTCAGTATGAATTCGACAACTCCACCTACTTCCCTTACACACAAACATGTAAGTGAGAACATACAATATTTGCCTTGCTCGGTCTGGTTTATTTCACTTAGTATAATGCTCCTTAGGTTTATTTATGGTGTTTCAAATGAAATAATTTTGTTTCCTTAAGGCTGAATAGTATTTCATCGTATATAAATAAGTAAACAAACCAGCACCTTCTTTATCCATTGATGGTCATTTAGGTTATTTTCATATTTTGGCTATTGTAAATAGTGCTGCATGACCAAGAGAATATCAATATCTCTTTGAGATAATTTTATTTCTTTGCAATATATACCCAGATTGGGATTACTAGATCATATGGTAGTTCTATTTTTAATTTTTTGATAAATCCCCATACTGTTTTTCATAACGGTATTCCTACCCCAAAGTTTGTTTTTTCCACATTTTTCCAATATTGTATCTTTTGAATTTTTTATAATAGCTATGCTAAAAATCTGAAGTGATATTGTCATTTTGATTTGCATTTACTGATGTCTAGAGGCCTGATGCATGAAATTCATGCAAGAGTAGGCTTTCCTTCCCCCGGCTGCTGGCACCAGTTTCCCTCTGGCACCAGGTCCCAGGCTTCCCTCTGGACACTGGCAGGCACCCAGAACCTGGGCTTCACTCCGGAAACTGGCAGGTACCTAGGACATGGGCTTTCCTGGCAGACCTGGCTTTGTTCTGAAGGTCATCTGGAAGGATGTCTGGTCTAATTATCATACTATGCTTTTATTATTATAGATTAGTAATATTGAGCTTCTTTTGATATACCTGCTGGACATTTGTATGTTTTTGGGAAAAGGTCTATTCAGATACTTGGTCGATTTTAAAAAAAGTGATTACAGTGTTACCTCGAGATATGAGTGCTCTAACATATGAGATTTTTGAGATACGAGCCATCAAGCGAGCGATTTTTGCTTTGAAATACGAGTAACATTTGAGATAGAAGTAATCGCGTGGATTGGCCGGCTGCACAGGACCCACCAGTTTACCTCGACTCCAGCATCTCATAGTTTCCCACACCTCAAGGTTACGGAACGAATTAAACTCATATCTCGAAGTACCACTGCATTTGATTATTTTCGCTATTGAGTTATACGAGTTTCTTATATGTTTTGGATATTAATTCCATATTGGGTCTGTGGTTTACAGATCATTCCTCCCATTCCATAGTTTGCCTTTCATTTTGTTGATGGTGTCCTTTGCTGTGCATCATTTTTTAAGATTGCTGTAATTTCATTTGTTTATTTTTGCTTTTGTTGCATGTGCTTTAGGTGTCATATTAAAAAAAAATCATCACTAAAATCAGTATCAAGGAGCTTTCCCCTTATGATTTCTTCTAGGAGTTTTAGGTCTTACACTTAAGTGTTTAATTTTTGAGTTTATTTTTCTGTATGTGGTACAGTATATGGGTCCAATTTCATTCCTTTGCATGTGGCTATCCATGTTTTCCAGTGCCATGTCCTAAAGAGTCTGTCTATTCCCCATTGTGTATTCTTGGCATCTTTGTCAAGAATCAGTTTATTTTACATGCCTGGGTTTATTTGTGGGTTCTCTATTCTGTTCCATTGATCTATGTTCCTGTTTTATGTATAGAATTCTGACTGACATTGTTTCTGATGTCGGAGAGTCAGCACCAAAGGTCTTTTCCAAGATTGAAGACACCATTCCCAGACACAGAGAAAGGAAAGAGCTTGACATTTCTATGAAAGAGCAACTAATTAGTAGTTGTCATTTTTTTTGGCGGGATGGAAGGCAAAAGGGAGTGCAGACAAAGGAGAAATTGAAAAATGAGGTGATCCTGAACTAGCTTTCAGGTCAGCATGTTTTAATAATATTTTAATTTTGTACTGTTCCCACTATGTGAAATGCTTTTGTACCTTTAAATATTAGTTTATTTAGTTATTTTTGTTGTAACATGGCAACTTTGATTTTTATACTATTAAAAGTATAATAAAGTTAATTTAAAACTAAATAAAAATGTTTTTATTTGATAATTAATACATACTTTTAAATAATTAAGTAATTATTGTTTTTCTAAGTTCAAAAGTAACACATCTCATTGATATGGCATAAAAATCTCTTAATGTTTTGATATTTGAAATATATCAAATTTGCTCTAAAATTCTCAGTGGTTGATTTTTATAATGTTCATATTCTAGTTTTAAGTGATGAAATAAATAATAGCTCAAACTTCATTTTCAAGTACTTATCTGAAAATATTGCATTTTGAGTGTTGAAAACCTCTTCCAAATAAATGAGTATATAAAACCTTACCATATTTTATTTTTTTAATGTAATTCTATACCAGTATTTTTCCTTGTTTCTGCTTCAGTTCGTGGTCATGGATGGGTAGATATTTAATACCATGTGATTTACAATGAGCAGTTTCACATAGTTCGTGGAACCTAATTAAGTGTTAGGCTGATTGAGTGTTCACTTTATCTCAATGGACTAACATTAGTTTGCATTCCTGTGGCTTCTAAAAGGAAATGATTTGAATATTTTTATCTATTGCTTGAAAAATATATATTCTAGAAAGCCCAAATGAAAAGTTTTTATTTGTATATTTAATACTTAGTATCAGAGACCCTACTTAGTTTTAGAATATATTAGTTGGGAAACGTAATTGATTAGAAACCATTAATTGATTTTAAGAAATAAGAAGTATAGGATCTGAGATGGTGGTGAAGTAGATGGAAGCTACACTCACCTACCAGGACCAAACGAATTGCAACTAAAATATGGAGCAAAAAGTCCGAATAACCAACTGAGTACTAGATGAAGAGAAGTCTTATAGTCAAGGTTTTACAGAAGAAGCCACAAGTAGACCGCCAGGAAGGGCATAAATGAAAAAAAAAAAAAAAAGGGCTGGCCCTGCTCCCACGGGTGGTGGCTGAGATTCTGGAGGGATATCTCTGCTGCACAACTTCCCCCTGAAAAGAGTGGGGTCACAACTCTAAGACAGGCTGCCAGCACAGAGCACCAGAACTGGGAGGAGGTGCCCACAAAACATCTGGTTGTGAAAATCAGTGAGGAATCTGTCTGATGGAGAGAGATAGGAGACTACTTAGAGACACAGGCGCCCTTTTAAAGGACTAACACACAAAATCTCATTCACAGCCACTCACCCTGGTCCCTGGTAGAGGAAGTGGGGTGTGAGATAGAGTTGTGTGAGCAGAGGACAAGGAGAGAAGAATTGATGGAAAAGAGGCTGATAGGAGCACAAATTGCTTCCTGGCTGACTTGTTGCCTGTATGTAAGAAAGCAGTCTCTTCTTACCTCAGATTTCAGCCATACTTAGGGAAGTGGAATACTGGGAAGGGCAAGAAGAGTACCAATTCAAAATAAAAGAGGTACGGAACCTTGCTTACTGGATAGTGTCTTACCATAAGATAGAAATCAGAATTTGTTAAAGTTAGTGATTAGAGTGGCTATTTATAGGAGAAATGAAGAATAATACTTGACTTCATTGTAGAATTGAATTAACAAATACTGAATTTTTTTTTAAAGATTATGTTTTGTTTTTAAGTTTCAAGGAAACCTGCCAGAGCTATAAAAGTAAAAACACTTAAATTTTCTTGGGTGTTTGCTTATTTCAGTTCGTCAATTTAAATTAATCTGAAAGCTTGATAACTCTTTTACATCAAATTTAATACTCTACCAACAATCTTAGATTACCCTATATATATTAGTGGAAAGGTTTATTTGCATTCTTGAGTATGCATTGAGCATTCCTAGTGCTAGGCTGAATTTAGATATAGGGCAGCTGCTGTCAGCATGTTTCAAAAATTGTGGTAAATTAATCTCATTTATAAATAGTTCCTCCTGTTTTTCCAGGCATGGAATAGGATTCCATTTTCTATCCACCTTTGTTTTGGGCTGGGTGAGGCCATGTGGCTAATTCTGCCTAATGGTGTTAGATCAGAAGTGATGTATTATTTAGTGCCATAGTAACACACTCTAGAGCAGTGGTTCTCAACCTTTATAATGCCGCAACACTTTAATACAGTTCCTCATGTTGTGGTGACCCCCAACCATAAAATTATTTTCATTGATACTTCATAACGGTAATTTTTCTATTGTTAATGAATTGTATTATAAATATCTGTGTTTTCCGATGGTTTTAGGTGACCCTGCTAGCAGTTCTCAACCTATGGGTCGCTTTATCTCAATGAATTACCATTAGTTTGCATTCCTGTGGCTGCTAAAAGGAAACAATTTGAATATTTTTGAATATTTCGGTTGAGAACCAATGTTCTAGAGATTTATATTTCCCCTTCCATGGTGACCAGCATTGATCTGATTGGTGGCTTCTTATTCATCTTTGGTTTCTGAATTATTACCAGGAGTACAGCTTCCCTCCAAAGATCACAGTGTAAACCATTAAACTTTCAGAGTTTATTATCTATAGCATGCCCAGCCCATTTTGATATACCTAACAACCGTACCTATAGGCAAACCCTTTTGATTTTTCTGACATGAGAGGTAGAAGTATCATAATGTATTAATTTGCATTTCTTTATGAGGAAAGTTTGGTTTCAGATGCTGGCAGCCATACCATAAAAACATTGAAGATGCTGCCTTTGCCACCTCCACTACCAAATTAATTCTGTCTATGCTTCTTACCATAACCCACTCAAATCAAAAGTCCTGGGCTGGAACATTCCATTGACGAATTTTAGGTTGTGGTGCCTAGAATACAGTCACCAAGAAGCCAAATATCTGCCCTTTTTTGGATTCTCTAAGAGGCAGACTCCTATCTCACCTGAGATTTCCCAGGAAGATGTGATTCAGGCAAGGGCACTACTCTATGTCGGAGTTCAGAGGCATGAAAATGACATCTCTGAAAATCTTTTTTTTTTTTTAATACATTTTATTGATTTTTTTTTCTTTTACAGAGAGGAAGGAGAGGGATAGTTATTAACATCAATGAGAGAGAGACATTGATCAGCTGCCTCCTGCACACTCCCTACTGGGGATGTGTCCACAACAGGGATACATGCCCTTGACCAGAATCAAACCTGGAACCTTTCAATCAAGAGGCCAACACTCTATCCACTGGGCCAAACAGGTTTCAGCTGAAAATCTCAATTAAAGCATGAGAGAACCAGAAGTGACATCAATCTCATATAGGAAAATGAGGGACCTTATCCCAGGCCTTGGCATGAATTAGCCTTTCACCAGCAAGAAGCAAGACTATGACTACTAAACCCAGCACAATGTTAGGTGCCCTTTTCTTGGTCTTTTATATTCTGGTAATCCATGTGGGAGGGCAAGAGTTAGAGCTCTTTTCTATGATCCTATCTAATAAAAGAGTAATATACAAATTGATTGTTACTCCAACACACAAAATGTGGGCAAATATCCTGCCCCCATGTGGACACAAGATGGCCGCAACAAGATGGCCAGCATGGGAGGGCACTTGGGAGGGACCAGGCCTGCAAGGGAGGGCAGTTGGGGGCAATTAAACCTGCAGGGGAGGGCAATTAGGGGTGACCAGGTTAGCAGAAGAGGGAAGTTGGGGGTGACTGGGCCTGCAGGGAAGGGCAGTTGAGGGGGACCCAGGCTTGGTAGGGGAGTGGTTAGGAGGTGATCAGGATGGCATGTAGAAGCAGGGGCAATCAGGAAGGCAGGCAGGCAAGCAATTGGGAGCCAGCAGTCCTGGATTATGAGAGGGATATCCCTCGAGGTGTGCCAGATTAGAAAGGGTACAGGCTGGGCTTAGGGACACACACCCCAGTACACAAATTTCGTGCACCAGGCCTCTAGTTAGGAAATAAAAATAGGTAATATAGCTCATCTACAGGTGATTATATCAGAGAGATTAGGGTTCCTGCAAAGTATCACTACCCTCCCTAACCTCTGATTGTTTCTTAGCACTGTATTTATCTGTAATCTTATAAACGGGCATAGAGTTTTATCTTATTTATTTATTTTTTTAAATATATTTTACTGATTTTTTACAGAAAGAAAGGGAGAGGAATAGATAGTTAGAAACATCGATGAGAGACATCGATCAGCTGCCTCCTGCACGCCCCCTACTGGGGATGTGCCCACAACAAAGGTACATGCCCCTGACCGGAATCGAACCTGGGATCCTTCAGTCCGCAGGCTGATGCTCTATCCACTGAGCCAAACTGGTTTCGGCTATCTTATTGTTTTAAACATTGTAAGTTTCAACTTCATTCTAATATGTTCTCAGTAATTAACTACTTACATATGGTAATGGTTATTAAGGTTTTACAGGTTTATTGGACCTTAAGTGGTTTTATTCTCTGTTTTACAAAATCTATAATTTTATTTAAGATAGAGACTTCCTAATGTCTTACCCTATTTCATTATAAGTAGAGATAATTCCTCAGGAAATAAAACCAGCAGCATCATTTTGTCCAAGTTGTAATGTTATAGCTCAAACATCATTATTTATTTAGTATCTTAAATCAAGATGGTTTGTTTTGCATGTGATGGCCATTTACTCTTGATAAATCCAATATAATAAGAGATAAATATTCAAATGAGGCCAGGACATCACAACCAGCTCAGGAGGCTGTATCACAACCATCTCAGAGCATGCCCCCAGTCCCAGTGGACACACACCACACACCAGGGCTGGGGGCGGGCTCCAAGCTGCTGCAGCCTCAGCCCACGCACAACCCAGGTCTGAGACAACTACCACCAGTGGTTTGCGGGCAGGAATGTGCATAGCCTGGCCTGGGAGCAAGGCTGCCAGTGGACCCACGGACCCGCCCAAGATGGCCGTCACAAGATGGGTGCCACAAGATGACCAGCAAGGGAGGGTAGTGGGAAGTGAACAGGCCAGCAGTGGAGGGCGGTTGGGGGTAATCAGGCCAGTAGGGGAGGGCAGTTAGGCATCTATCAGGCCAGCAGGGGAGCAGTTAGGGGGTGATCAGCCTGGCATGCAGAAGTGGATAAGGACAATCAGGTAGGCAGCCAGAAGAGTGGTTAGGAGCCAGCAGTCACAGATTGTGAGAGGAATGTCCAACTACTGTAGGAATTGGGACTAAACCGGCAGTTGGATATCCCCGGAGGGCTCCCAGACTGTGAGAGGGGGCAGGCTCGGCTGAGCGATACCCACCCGGCACAAATTTTGTGTACCGGGTCACTAGTCATATATAATTAAAGAGTATTATACAAATTAACCATATATCTGCTATACCCACAAGCCACGCCCACCACCCAATCAGGAATGAGTATGCAAATTAACCTAACCAAGATGGCTGTGGCCACAGAGTTGCAGCAAGCAGGAAGCTTGGGTTTCCCTGGCATTGAATAAAGCCAAGCTTCCCTGCCACCCTGGCCAGCCCAGGCCTTCACTCAAGGCTACAATGTTTCAATTATAGAAGGTAAATAAATGCTAGCAAAAATGGTGGCAACCACCAAAACTAGTTTGGCTCAGTGGATAGAGCATCAGTCTGCAGACTAAAAGGTCTGGTCTCCCCCAATTTCTTTCCTTTGCCAGCCTGGCCACCCCTCACCACCCACTCCTGCTGGCCTGATCGCCCGCAACTGCACTCTCACCCATAACCACGCCCCTGCCAGTCTGATTGTCCCGGTCAATTCCAGTCAAGGGCAAGTACCTTGGTTGTGGGCACATCCCCAGTAGCGGGCGTGCAGTAGGCAGCTGATCAATGTTTCTCTGTCATCGATGTTTCTAGCTCTCTTTCTACCTTCCTCTTTTGTAATAAAAGATCCGGGACACCCTTCAGGGCAAATCAGGTGGCCCCACCAGTGTACCAGGCCTCTATCCTATCTAATATGCAGATTGACCATCACTCCAACACACAAGATGACTACCCCCATGTGGTCAAACATGTCTGCCTTCTTCTGGACACAAGATAGCCACCATAAGATGGTCAGCAAGGGAGAGCAGTTGGGAGGGACCAGGTCTACAAGAGAGTGC